>JAUMHM010101282.1:0-23400 GCA_032362435.1 Melikaiella ostensackeni
TCACAGAAATGTAAAAGATCAGTCCTTGTCGATGGAGTTAACGTTTGCTTTCCTTAAATCATCCGGACTTAATTCAGACACAGAGGGTTTCATTTTCGCGTGTCAGGATGGCGTTATTTCCACCTTGGTATACCGTAGCCGCATCTTACGTAGAAAAATTCCCAACGACAGGTGCAGAGCGTGTCATGCACATTCTAAGCACCTATGGTATATACTATCCGGGTGCCCCACTCAAGCAGGAACGACGTACCTTCACAGGCATAATGCGGCCCTAAGAGTGCTTCATTACCATCTTTGTCGCTCTTATGGCGTTAACCGCGTCCCTGCTCTGCCGAACGCTCCCAGAGAGATAGAGTCAATTGTCCACAACGAGTTGTGCAAAATTTACTGGAACTTCGACTTCATGCTAAACGTTGCACACTCGAGACCTGCCATTGTACTTTCCGACAAAGAGAAACGAACAATGTTTTTGGGGGAAGCATACCGCGGATAATACCTGTTTGCAAGAGGTTGTCCACGTTGGCTATAATTCCTTTCCAGGAAAACGCTCAACCTGTGGTCCACCCCTTTGAACCACCCTACTACTGGAACTCGCTGCCTGCCAAATACAAGAGTGAAAATTTATGGTTGACGCGCAATTACAATGGTCTAGAATGGACATCTGGTGACATACCCTATGAAGAAGTAAGACCTGTAATCCGAGAAAAACTACGTGATGCTCATGCAGTCTACGTCGAAGGACTCGAAACGAAAAACTGGTTGGCCCAGTGCGTGCAAAACATGTATAATTTGGAAGATCTAGGCTGTCCCTCGCTAAAAAAACTGTAAAGTACAGTTTTGACGAGGTGAAATCACTACGTTCAATGCTGAAATGCAAATTGCGCAGTTCGAAATGCTCTTGCTCTCAAGATCTGTTTCTTGTCTCCTGAGAATCAGCCGACTATTAGGCATTACTCTGGAAGCACAGCCAATGACGATGATACAACTGAAAGTATTGATAATACGGATACTTCCTTGAGCAACGCAACCCTCAAAGTCTTTTATAACCGTTTTGAATTCATGTTCCTACTACGTTCACTTTTGTCATATTATAGGTTGAGATTTTCTCTTGTGAAATTAGGCTAAATCTTTATTCTCGAATAAGCCAAACATTTAACTTTACACCA
Organism: Melikaiella ostensackeni; assembly: GCA_032362435.1. Taxonomy (NCBI): domain Eukaryota; kingdom Metazoa; phylum Arthropoda; class Insecta; order Hymenoptera; family Cynipidae; genus Melikaiella; species Melikaiella ostensackeni. The sequence goes on from JAUMHM010101282.1 coordinate 1,167, forward strand.
AGTGAAGATTGATTGAAGCCCATCCAGTTAGTTAACAATTTGTTGAGCTCACTATGAATTTCATGAGGTATTTTTCTTTCCGGCTTTGAATATGGTATCGATAAGTTATGATTTAGTACGGACACGAACCATTTCCGACTGTCGGGAACTTAGCACAGACATAAACCATACTTGTGTAGTGTTAGCTTAACTTTTTGAATAAACCAAAAATGAGAGTCCCCTAGCTCACATATATTTCTATAATTTTTTATTTCAAGCAGGGTCTCCTAACATTCTACTCTTCGAGTATAACTTATGTATAAGTTGAATATCACGCCATCTACCGCTGGTATCGACAAGTTATAATTTAGTACGGACACGAGCCATTTTCGACTGTCGGGACTTTAGCACATACATAAACCATATAGTACTTTGTAATGTTAGCTTAACTTTTTGAATAAACCAGAAATGAGAGTACCCTAGCTCACATATGTTTTTAGAATTTTCGTTTACAAGCAGGGACTTCTAACATTCTAAAACCTTCTAACTAGGCTGGTCTTGCACGGGCCCACCTCGTTGAGCGAACAAAGAATTCGTTCCAGCTTTCTAGAAATTCTCATCACTTTGAGTGTCAGTTGAGTATAAGCTGAATTTCCCGCTATCTACTGCTGGTAACGACAAGTTATAGTTTAGCATGGACACGAACCTTTATTGACTGTCGGGATCTTAGCACACATATAAACCATACCTTGTGATGTGAGGTTTTTGAATAAGCCAAAAATTAAAGTTGATAGACATTTGAGTTCCTAGAAGGTTGGGATTCTAAGAGGTTCGAACCTTTAAACATTTTTTCAAGCATCATTAGGTTGCGATACTCGTAAGCCTGTAGTTCAGCAGCACGTCTCACACAGAAGGAAGAAGCATTTTTTGGGCGTAGATTCTCTCTCTGAAGCCTGTAGTGCAACAACCCGCTTACACCGAAGAAGAGAGCATCGTTGGTTCAAATTTTGGCATTTCATGCTCTCGAAAATACTAAGATAAATCACTTAATCATTCTATACCTATGCTTCTAGAAAGTTTGATGACAAAGACCATTTTTAATGTAATAGCTCCTCGTGTTTCAAATCTTCTAGAAACTTCAATGTATAGAAAATCGTTAGAGATCTCATCCATCAACGGTTCCGGAAGACACAAGTTCCTAGGAAGTTTATCGAAGAGGTAGGGGTGGATGGTAACTCGATCGGTAAAACAGGTACCACCAGTGTCGATCGAGACAAGATTGAATATCAGTGTCCTACCTTACGGACTGTTGGCAAAACAGGTACCAGTAGGTCGACAACGGAGGCAATGGCGCCATCTGTCGGTGGCAGCTGGAAGTACGTAGCTGTCACCTAGCTATACTACTAACTTCAAATAGAAAATATCTCTAGGATTTACCGTTAGATAAACTCAAAATTGAGTATTTTTGAATTCTACTGTTTATGTATTTTTCATTGCTTCATACCAAAGTATTTAAAAAATTTTCAAGGGTATTCTTCAACACTAGCTAGAAAAAAAAATTTATTTCTTGGATTTACATTTTTTTTTCTCTAGACATATCAAATTTTTTTGGGCAATTCTTATGAACAAAAATTCCTTATTATATCAGAAATGTCTTTCATGATGCAGTGTATAAAGATGAATCTTTTGAAGTACAGCTCTAGCCTTCCGAAACAATGAAAAAATTGAAATCTATGAAAATGAGTATACAAATTATGGAAATAATAATTTTTCGGAAACCAATGAATAAACCACGTATTTTTCAACACGTTCTTTGTTTTCAGTTTCCATTTCTGTTCCTAAAACTTCCCTTTCTCATTATCAAGCTTATGTTTCATTTCTCTGAACCGCTTGATCATTCCCAGACCACTTTGTACTTTTTGACAGAAAATTTAGTGAAAATACAGCGATTCAAAAGACCAAGAAAGTTTCCATCTTGCTCCGCGTATAAAACATGAAAAAATCCTGCTTCAAAAAAAAACCCGTACATTTTCTACATCCATATAACTGTATATGATTGTAAATTCTTTTATTACATTTTATGAAGTTTTTTGTGGTTCTTTTCCAGTTTGAAATTATTAATTCTAAATATCTAGTTTCTAGTTTTCTAATAGAGTATTCTAGTTTCTATTCAATAGATTACATGGATTATATAGATTATTTGCTTCTCACTCCCTTTAACTAGCAGAACTATCTGAGACATCTAAACAAAAAAAAAACACCCAGGTAGAGACCGTTTGAACGAACAGTCGCATATGTGCTTCCATTGTTAAGTCGGGATCCCATCCAGCCGGAATTCTACCGAAACTTGCAGGAATAATCCGGCCGATCGAAGGTTCGGTTTCCTGTTACTCCGGCAGACAGTAATGTGCCGTACGGGTATTTGGTGGTAAGCAGTAGATTTCGGTAGAGCAGTGTGTACTGCTGACTCGGGAACAGGAGGCTGAATTCACGGTAGGCAGTAGGTCACATACTGCTCGTTCCGTCTCTAATCCAAATAGAAACAGACCCAGTTAGGGTCATTCTAACGGGCTGTTTCAAGGTGCACAGAAAAAAAAAATAATTAATTTTGACCCTGAAGTGAGCGTCAAAATTTTCTGACGCAAAACTGAATGACAATTCGTTCATTTTGAACGATATGAATAATGAACTTAATTCGAACAAATATTGAGCGTCACGTCAAATGAATAGTGAGAGTAACTTAAATTCAATATGAGTATGATTCCTGCTGCGATCGAGTTGACAATTATCAGTTAAAAAACGTCGTGCTTATTTGTGAGAATATTAATGAAAAAAATTTCAAAGTTAGACATGTAATAATTTCAAATTCAGATCATTTTTCCAAGTAACTCCCGCAATTTCTAAATTCGCGGCGCCTCTGCTGGAATTTATGAAACAATATTATATCCTATTGAAAGAAAATCTTTGAATATTCTCTTGAGAAGAAGTCAGGCCTGTTTCAGGCTATTTGCAGGCTCTCTTTGAATGATTTCGTCTCTATAGATAGCTTGAGAGACTTGGGTCCTTTTTTAAGACTTAATTTATGACAGTCGAAACTTGAGGATATCGAAGTACGACAGGCAGTTAGAATATTTAAGGTATCACTATCATAAAACATTCATAAAACTAATCCCCTTTAACAGTTTAAAAATGATTATTTATTCATTTACATGGATATATTTATCTGTGACAACCTATATATTTATATTTATATACAGTATTCCTCTGATGGTAAAGCTAAAAATGATGTCTGTTTTTACGTATCACGTACAGTTTACGAGATACATGCAAAATATAATATATACTGGGCCTGAGAACATTTAGAGAATTTCCAGTGAATTTGTATCGACAGGGTAGAGCTCAAATAACTCATTGTTTTCCTGATTCCCCAAGTACCTGGCCTGCAATGGGATTCTGGTGCCGTGAAAAGCTTCAAATCCGAATATGCACCGAAAAGTAATTAACAACTAATAATTTACGTAAAACGTCAAATTTAGGAAAAAACAATGATTTATGAAAAGGAGATATTTCTTTTTTGTTGTGGGCTTATGGATTGTTGTGGTTGATTCAATTATCTTTCATATCTGTACTAATTTAAAGAATGCAAAAACATGTATGTATAACCTCTCATCGCATACGTAAGACCTGTAACTTTATTAGACAAAATTTTCGGAGCTTTTTGTCGGATTCAGTGACCCTAAAAACATATAGATATAGTAGTGTAGTTCACCGCACATGACACTTTTTTGTGTGCCTGTGTAATTTAAGTACAAAATTTAAATCATCGTTTATGTACTATGAAAAAATTTAAATTTCAAAATCAAAAAATTCTTTCTTAGAAATTGTTAATTTATTTTACATGTAAGTTATTTCTAATGAAAAATGGAGTAAAAGAGTCTTATGAAATATTTTTGTAAAATGATCACCTTGAGTCCTGTGATGGGTTTCGTAGTGACAACAAGTACTATTTACCTAAGAGGTTATTGAAAATGAAACTCGGCTTTCTTAAATGTTCTTTTGTCACTTTAACAATAACTGAAGGTAATCATTTTACAAAATATTTTATAATTCTCTGTATCGTGTATCGTCATATACTTGTATTCCGCATAGTACCATGGAGTAAACTAGACTTATAGGACGAACTTGGTTGAGACTCGCCGTGGGGCTATGTGGCTTTCGGATCATCCCATTCTGAAGTGCTTGAAGCATAGCATTCCTGAAGGACAGATAACCAGAAGCCTCTTTCATTTAACAATGCGGAACTAACATTCACTATTCTAGAAGAATCTTAAATAAATTCACGAGGTGTATGTAGTGTACGTATGTATGTATGTATGTATGTATGTATGTATGTATGTATGTATGTATGTATGTATGTATCTTTATTGCCTTTAAGAATAAAAAATTTCTATGGCAAGCGAGAGCCACTATAAACGAAGTAAAATATGTATATACACTGAAAGTCTCTAATAAGTATGTCTCCTATATGTCTTCCGAGAATTTCATTCCAGGACCAGGGGCGAAGGTATACAGAGAGCACGGCAATCGAATGCCAGCAAACTCGTCCAGCGCCGCACTACTAAAGCTGGCTGTATGACAAGCGCATAATTTTGTCAGTTCACACGTTCCGCAATTCGCTTCATTCGCTTTCAGTGTTTACGTTATGTGTTACAAAAATATGGCAGGAAAACAAGAGGCAGCGTTTATCCTTCAAAACAAACAAACATTTAAAGCTTAATAAATGTTTTTTACAGCGAACGAAAATTACATAGAAATGTTTCATGCGACCCTGATTGTTGACATTCCAGTCCGACGGATATATGTACAAGGCCATTTTAGACAAGAACCAAAGTCGAACTTATATTGGAATTTCAGTGTATTACTGAAAATTAGAGGTATATGTACAAAAGAATTCGGCTCGTACTGGTCAGACGCTACAGTTGTCTGTTTTTATTCAAATAAGGAGAACGCCCTAATTTTCAAAAACGTATTCATAAAGTAATAAATTTTGCGGAGAGTCACTGGATCAATATTAGACAATAAGAGATGTAGATTGTCTCCGTTAATCGTATGTGAATTATGCAAATTGTGACATGTAATGAACGAATAAATTGGACATTTTGTAAGAATCATTTAGTAACTAACTAGACTTTTAGGACGAACTTGGTTGCGACTCGCCGTGGGGCCATGTGGTTTTCGGCTCATCGCATTCTGAAGTGTTTGAAGCATAACATTCCTGAAGGACAGATAATCAGAAGCCTCTCTGATCTAACAATGAGGAACTAACATTAACTATTCTAGAAAAATCTCAAATAAATTCACGAGGTGTATATAATGTAAACAATTCTTGGGATGCACACGTCCTGAAAATCAAATCAGACTCGACCCAAATAATTTCTAACATCGGATATATCTTTAGACACTTTATAATAACAAATGTCTCCAGATCATTCACTGACACCTTGAAACAATCAGCCGTGTGTTTATTCTGATAAACCTACATTCAGTTTTCCAGAAGAATTATGAATAAAAATTGTAATATACACTACAAAGAATCTTTTTTCTTACATCTTGTAATAGTTGGCTTCATAGTGAATAAGATATAATATAGAGGCTTTATTATGCCCTAGCTAGCAACCTTGTGCGAGTGCCACGTTGGTTGACCACTCAGTATTAGTCATCTGCGATGCTACAGTAGAATATATCTGATGTAATACACAACTACTTATATTTTCAATAAATAATATATTTAGAAGCTGTTACCTTTTTCTACGAATACCACAAACCTCAGTGTATAAAACGGATATTGCGTTATCATCGTCCATCAATAATTCATATTACACACCACCCAACATTATTCTAGAAGATTCCAGAACTCACACGTACATGCACTGACACGTGTACGTCCAGAACTCCCACTGTCTATCTACTATTCCCAATTTTGAAAATCGAATTCAAGTATAAAAAAATAAGATATAATGAAAATCCACAGCATGGGTAAATCGCAGTTGTAAAGTTAAGACCTAACGAATGAATCTTTTTGTCGAGGGATTTTGTATACATAATCTGAAGGGTAGAGATTTGCAGTAAGAAGCGTTTTTCCACAAAAAATTTCTATTTTTGATGTAATAATTGAAATAAACAATGTGCCTCAACAGACGGCAACACGCCAGGACGATGAAGCGCTAAATCGGCGAGCGAAATGCAAGAATGAGACATGTGGACCTTTCATCTCGCATCAAGAGCGTGCTTTGGAGCAAATTCGAGGGAAGATGGTTCGGGAATTGTCATTCTTCCTCCCTCTGATGCAGGCTCTCGAAGCGAGGCGAAAGTTCCACAAGCGTATTCCTCTCCTCCTTTCCTTCCGCCGGCCGGTGCAGCGCGTCACCGAGCTTGCGTGTTGCCGTCTATTGGGTACGTGCGAAATTTTTCACCTAAAATTTATATGGCAACATATAAGGAAAACATTTAAAAATATATTGAATTTAAGTTTTACAAAAACAAAGATTACGAGGATTTAGAAAAAAGAGAGTTATTACTAATTTTTATTGTTTGTAAAGTAGAAACCTCTTTTCAAATAGTTAGAATAGAAATTATGGTGGGATATGCATGCATGTTTAACATGTTATAACACAATTTCGCTGAATCTTCGGAATCCTAAATGTGGGAAAATATCGAAAAAAATCGAAATTTAAAAATCCGAACTTTCGAATTCCCGACCATAGTAAATAACCGAATCTTCAAATTTCCGAAAAACAGTGAATTGCCAAAATTTGAAATTTCTGAAAATAGTAAATTGCCGAAATTGCAAATGTGCGGACGCAGGGACGGGCGAGGCGAAGGAAGAGCGTCCGACGAGCGTAAGATAAAATTTGAAAAACAATAAATTGCCGTATTTTAAAATTCCCGAGAAAATAATTTGTTTTCAATTGATTAGTTTTTTCTCCTGTGAGAGTAATCTTTTCTTTAATATGGAGTATTTGGTCTGAAGTGTACTATTAAACATGATTTTCTATTATTTTTTCGGGAATTGGAAAATTCAGCAATTTACTAATTTCGGGAATTGAAAATTTCTGGAATTTATTATTTTTGAGACTTTGATAATTCAGGGAATTTGAAAATTCACGTTTCAAAATTCTGGGAATTTAAACTTTCGGAAATAAACATTTTCAGTTGTTTCATTTTCTTTCAAGAATTTTCACTTTTCGGGAAATTTCTGTTTCGGTGATTACTTCTTCGTTATTTTTGCGCATGCGGAATTTGGAAAATCCGGCAAAAGTATGTCATCCCGTTTGACATATAACCTCCTTTTTTTTATTTTTAAGCGATTACTCAGAACGAAAGTGTAGAATATAATAGTAAAACTATAAGTAAATGAGAGGGAAAGAGAAAAGTTTCTGGACTCTTACCTCTACAAATTGACAAATCACCACCCAGTTTAAGGTTTGATGGTTTTCCAGTTCAACTTTTGTCTCTTCATTGTTTCCAAAAAACTGAAACAAACCTGCCAAATCCTGCGCAATGCGACAGCGAGTTGCAGCGACGCACAGTCGTTGAAATCAGAAACTTACTGTTCAAAATAGTCTGCAGCCTTCAAATTTCCCTTGATTTACAAATATTCTTCAAAAATTGAACACAGCTAAATTTTTAGGAGATGTGTGGAGCGCGATTTTTCAATTTTTCTTTGTTTATAATTATTTAATTACCGCAAAATGTGGCGAAATGGGCAATTTTGCAGTTTTCATTCTTTTGCTCTGCAGTCTTAAATCCATACAGGGGCACTCACACAATGGAAATGATTTTCGTGATGATAAACTTCATTGTTATGAAGAAATTAAGTCAACAATTTAACAACAGAGTGGTTTCATGAAAAAAAATATTTTTTTTTACTAAAATTGCTACAGTTTTTCTCTAGCGCAACAGTGAATTGCTTGATGTGCTTCTAGATGTTGTACATTCTCATAAATATTTGTAAAAAAATAAAAACGAGCTTTTTTGTAAACAAATTGAATGAAAGAAAGTAAAATTTTGGAATTTTTACACAAAATCTTTGGTTTTTAACGCAAGTCTGCCTTAAAATGCGTTACAGAAGGGGCTAAAATACAGAATATGGATTAGTATTAACAATTGGCAATCTTTATGAACAAATTGGGTCGACAAAACCAAAATTTTTGGCATTTTCGCACCTGATCTTCAGTTTGTTAATGCAGTTCTGCCTCAAAATGCGTTATTGGAGAGCCCTAATTCTCCTCTGAGAAAGTGCACTGTTCTGCATTTATCCAATCTGAACTCCATGTGGATGTCATTAGAATACTGACTTGTGATATGGATTACTTACTGCAGTTTCTAGTCATGTATTTTTAACCCATGAGACATGCTATTTCGTGTTTGGCTTAATGTATCCAACGCTAAACAGAACCATAATGCAGTAAAGAAGGCTCCTTGAAAGATACCCTTCGCAATGCGAATTAATCTTGTTGTCCTTGCTTGCTCATGATCAAAATACTTAATTCTCCTTCCCCAAAGCATCATGGCACGACCTTGGAAGTCGATGATACGTGGGCAGATCTTGTAAACTCTTAAATCTTCAAGCGAATAGACATGTGGTATGGAAGAGAACGCTTGCTTGTAGTCAATGTAAGCCATGTGCAAGTTTCTATGAAGTTTTCAAGCTTGCGATATGGCCACAACGTGAATGGTGACTAGATTATTACTGTCCCGCGAGCTTTTGCGACATCTTTTTTGTTCTTTCGTTAAGATATTATTCTCGTCGCAATGCGAGTAAACCTTATCTGCAATTAAAGCTGCAAGGCACTTATAAACCGTGCGTAGACAGGCTATTGGTTGAAATTCAGATGGATTTTGAGCGTCTGTTTTTTTAATCAACCTACATGTGGTACCATTGGGCATCAAGTTTGGCATAGAATCTCGATGCTTGAAGATCTTCTGAAAAAATCTTGCCAACGCAAGATGTACACTCGTCAGGTATTCGTACCAGAAACTATGCATCATACTCGGACGTAGGGCTTTGCAGTTACTTGCCCTTTTCAAAGCCTTTGCATCATCGGAGTTTGTGATGTTAATAGGCTCCATTACAGCGATGTCTTCCAATTAAGGAATTTTGGTGCCTTGCTGGATATTTTGCTCTCCACTTATTTCACGATAGAACCTTCTTTCATCTACCTGAAAGGTTCGATTTTGCTGCCTTCTCGCACTACTCTTATTGTACCGACGAAGTCTAGCAGTAAGAACATCAAGTCTCTGCCACTGGAAGTCTACAATCTCATCCAATATTGCTGGTGTCAATATCTCGATGTTCCGAGGGTGGATGATTCCATTACCATGGTGTATCAGCTTTCTGTTTCTATTTCCTCTTTTGTATTGAGACAATCGACACAATTTGCTCCTTATTTTGATGACACCCTTATCCAACCCGGTTTTCTATGGTGGATCTTGTTTCCCTTCTGGGGCAAAGACTGCATAGGTAGGCCCAGTTCTATGGCCTGACGTTCTTACGACTGCCACAGTTGCACGATACACAAGAGTTTGCATCTGTCACGCAGTTAGTTTTGCGTTCAAATGCATAAGCAAACCCTTGTGGCTAGCACTTGTGCCTTCAGATTCAATCAGCTCTTCATTATCCGTACCTTCCAGAGGGAGCTCATCAATAAGAGGTTGTTGTTCTACTTGCATTTTGATGGTTTGAGGTAGTTGGCTACAACTCGCTAACGCTAGCCAAAGCATCTTTAGCAACCATACTTGATGCTGCGCTGTTTGCTGTTTGTCGCAGATGTTCGTCCTGGACAGATTGTTGATTGCCGAGATTTGCCTGATCATTACGCAGCTCAACATCACCACCGTCCCGCATGATGTAGCCCCCAGCGGAGGCTCCAGGAGCGTCCCGACAATTCTCGGAAAGCAATTATCGTTTCAATATATTTCGTGAATTCTTAATTTTCTGTGGATCTTGGTGTTCTTCTTAGTTCCTTTCGTCTTCATTCTCTGTCTGTCTGACGTAGGAAACCCTGTCAGCAGCAATGATACCGCCAACATAGTCGTCAAAGTCATGAGAGGAAAGCTCAAGCCCTACCGCAACGCAAATTATTATTATTATCATTCTGTCATGTTCAAACTTTATCTCAGGTGATTCCACTTTTTTCGTCATCAGCCACGGACTTAATCAAGTGCCCTGATAAGTTAAAAATGTTATGATTTTAAGACGATGTTAGGAATCTCTTGCGATAATGAAGTAGGCACAATATAAGGTGTATGCTGTAGTTTGGAGTGCATCGCCTCTGGATGTTTTTTAGAACTATCGCCTGCTACTACACATGGGTTTAGTCGCTTACTTCCTGGTGGTCTAGGAAGTTTCTTACAATGCGACAGAGGTCTAATAAAACCGTATTTTGAGCTGCTGCCAGTACCCTACTGACTCCTAGATGTTCAAAATGTTAGTGCATCTTGAGTGCACACAGCCTGTAGCCGACATCGCAAAAGGATGAATAGATACATGCTTCACATTCCTCCATATTTTCTTTACTTCATGCCTTAGCTCGCTATACTTATGCATCTTGATTGTATAGGTGGCCTGCTAGTTCCGGTTAAGTAGACAAGTAATGTCGATGATATAGATTCTTCCACCTTTTTTCACACGCATCATGATGTCGGGTTGATTAGATATACTATTGTCACCAAGAGATTCTACGACTTGAAGTGTATCTGCATGTCAGATTCAAAATGAATGTGGTCGTATGAAACCCATTCATCTATGCGTGTGCTACCTACTACCCAGACAACACAACCTCTGACAATAACATGATTGAACTAAAGGAACAAGTAACTACTTTAAATTACATCAATCTGGCGGCTTGGTCAGTATCCGTTATCCGACTGACTGTCTGATCAGTATAGAAACTTCACCTGACAATCACGTAAGGACCATGTAAAAGGTGCAGGGAAAATGGCGTTGCTGTTAGTTTGACAGATAACCCTCATGAGTTTAACTTATTTACTGTGTGCGTAACACATAGAGCTACATTCTGTGTGTCAGTAGCACAACTGAACATGTAATCTATCAGCACCACCAAAGGAAGCGTTTCGGAATTTTTGGTTATATAATAATATACGTATACAGAACACCTTAATACATTTTTTAATTATATGACTGACGCACATCGTAATGGGCGCGAAGTTATTCCATAAAATGAGCGAATTTCATCTAAAGTCACGTAGACTTCTTATAATGTGAGGTCCTTTACAGAATTTTCTCATACTCACAAATTTCACCAGACGCATGTATAAGTGTAATGAGGATTCACCTGCAACATAATTATTAATGTTCATTAGTTTGGAAAGGGCAACAAATAGAGAGATTTCTCCATTAAAAAAGGTGCTAATGTAAAAATTGAATAAAACTATAATAAAATTCGTAAAGTTAGATGAAAATTCTTCTGTCATTTTAAACCCTATTATATCTATGTATAATTTTTCACGTGGGATTATAAATTAGGATGCTCCTTGAAGAATCATTGGAAGAATTCTTTGACGAATTCACAGCATGCACGAGAGTTCTAGTACTCGAATCTGAAATTATTATTAGTAATCAGTCTCCGCAGATAAATGCTGAAGATACCACATTCCTCATGTCTCTAATGAATTTCGAAATAGGTCCTTATACAATATTTACATATTTCCAGACCAGGTCCAATTGACAACTCATTCCGATTATGCAGCATAAGCGTCGTCCATAAATGACGCCACGTAATTTTTCAAAATTGTTACCCCCCTCCCCCACTGTCACGTATTTTTCTGAGTTTTTTCATATCCTGATAACATAAGTGTCACGCTTTGGTAAACCCCCTCCCAACCACTCTCAGTATGACGTTATTTATGGATTACGCCATAGGCAGGCTGCGCAGTACACTTATATGGTACTTTAAGATGCGCAGTACACTTATATGGTACTTTAAAATGCGCAGTACGGTTCTGTGGTACATAGGGCTGCTCAGTATAGGATGTGACGTGTCAGATATTGCAACGCGAAAAAATCAATCGAAAAATCAAATAAATGGATCTCTAGCACTTCAGGACGGACAGCGAGGGTCATAGAGAAATGGAGAACTGCACGACATTTAACTCTGAAAACTACTTCCAGATGCGTGGACGCAGAATTCAAATAGTCGCATCTATACCTGCAACTTTTTACTGCCGCCAACCTAGCATCGCTAAACTCTCCAGTTTAATCATTGCTGAGATGCCAGTAGTAGAGATATACCACTACGATGCCACTTACTGACCGAGCAAGGTTCTGTTCCATGATAAGTTACCGACGGAAGGTATTGCCATCAGTCGGTAATACAGATTCTTACTATGAATCGAGGCCCAGTCGATATGTATCTTACCGACTAAGTGGACTGTCTATATTGGGGTTCCTCCTTATCAATTACGGATTTGAATTTTCCACGATAAACTTGTCAATTTAAATTTCCCGCGCTTGAACTTGTTGAGGTTTTATGAAATTGAAACTGCTACTACAAAAGATAAATATCTACTTTACTGACAGAGCTGTTGATCTATTTGGAACTGTAATAAACTATTCGAATTTTTGCGCGCTTGAACTATATCAATTTGGAATATGAAATGTCTACTTTAAAAGGTAAGTATCTATCTTACCCAAAGAGTTGTAGATATATTTGGGTATTCAAGAGTTGTGAGTCTGATGTCGACTGGAGTCGGTAATGTAGGAATCTTGTTAACTGTTCTACCGATTGAAGGTAAGTGGATCACATCGTCAACGTTCTATAAGCCAAACGTGATACCTACTGTTTTACCGGCCGTCTGAAATCCGAATGTGATACCAACTATTCTACCGGCCGCCTATAAGCCAAATAAGGCACTAGCTGTTTCACCAGCCATCCATAAGCCAAATGAAATACCAACTGTTTTACCGCCCGTCTATAAGCCACACGTGATACCAAATGTTTTACCGGCTGTCTACAAGCTGAATGTAAGACCAATTAGCTTACCGGCCGTCTATTAGCCAAATGTGATACCAACTGTCTTACCGGTATCTATAAGCCGAATCTAATACCAACTATTTTTCCGACCATCTGAATGGTAACATTACTCTTTCTTCCTCATATCCTAGACAGGATTATTTATTTTTCCATCTACTTTTGAGTCGAATACGCGCGGCAAAAAAAGAAGACTTATACATATGTTTGTAAAGTCTTCTTTTCATGTTGTTCATGTTCCACTATAACTTTGGACAGGATTGACGTATCAGAATGAATTTTTTTTATCGCAGATAATGATAGTCGAAGAGACATAGACACATAAAGATTTGCGTTCGTCAATCACAGCCAAGTAGGACTTCAAAAATGTTACATCAAAAACTAACGAAAAACTAAACTAAACTACATCAAAAACTGATTTTTCATTAACGTTTTTGTCAATGCCTCACTATAACTTTGGACTGGATTGACGTATCGGGATGAATTTTTTTTAGACTGCACCTAATGATAGCCAGAGTAACATAGGTACATAAAGATTCGAATCTCTCAATCACATCCAATTACAACCACGAAAATATTACATCGAAAATTGATTTTTTGACCTAATTTGGATATCTCAGTCAATTATTGACTGATTGTAATTGGAGAAAGACAATCTGGTTATAGTTGGCCATACCCCAACTCGGCAAAATCTATCTCTCAATTATGCTTGACTCCACTTCTAGTATTAAAAAAAAACTCCCGTTCATAGTTGGCTATACCGCAACTCATCAAAGCCTACCTCTTAATTATATTTGACCCCATTTCCAGTATTTTAAAAACCACCTGTTTATAGTTGGCTATGCTCCTGCTCGGCAAAATATAATTAAATTTTACACCATTTCCAGTATTCCAAAAAACCAACCGTTTCTAGTTGATCATACCGCAACTTGGCAAAATATACATCTTAATTATATTTGACCCCATTTCCAGTATTTAAAAAACATCCATTCATTGTTGACCACACCATTACTTGGCGGTGTATTTTGATATACTGGTTACTAATATGGTCATGAGAATACCATTTTTAGTCAAATTATTTTTAGCGTAATTGTGATGCTTTGTTATAAGTATGTTTACAAATAGAAAAATAAAAAATTGTATTAACCTCATTGTGTGTAAATGTAAATGCATGAACGGAAGACATTCTTACAGTATCCTGATGAAATTTTTTCAAATGAGGTAGAAAACAAGACTGTGCAAGAAGGGCCCAAAATGGCCATTACTTAGTTTTTGGTATTACATAATGTAATTCTATAATAAGATAAGTAAATATCTACATAAGATCCAGAATACAATTTTAGAAATGATAAAAAGGAAATTAAAGAAAATCAATCATCGTTTTCGATAGTGTTACCTTTTCATGTAAGGATGTTTATAAAATTATAATTAAGAACAAAAAAGGGAAAAATTATGTATCATAACAATATAATATATTTTACAATAAATGATGTTCTCATATACATATACATACATTTTGGAAATAAAATGTAAAATGACGGACGGGGAGAGGAAATAGGAGTAGGTATGATTTATTATTACTTTAAAATTTCATTTTGGATCTTATGTAGATGCTAACTTATTTTATTATAGGATTGCATTATTCAATTCCATAAATTAAATAATGGCCACTTTGGGCCCTTCTTGCACATTCTTGTCTTCTACCTTAGAGTTACTGGCGTATCCGACTTTTTTGTTTTAAGAATTTTATATGCAGGAAGGCTAAACTCACACTAGTCATACAATGGAGTGCGAAAGAGATGCTCTTATGTTTATTATTATTGCATTTCACTCGCAATCACGCTTCTCTATGACTATGATTCATATCCCCTATGAATCGTTTGTCTTTTTTGACTAGAAAGGATACGGCCTTAGAGGCGTTCAGTCATAATCCCACGGATGGTAGCTTCGCACCACCGGCCGCTCGACCGAGTGCGTGAACCAAATGTCCGAACCTACGGTTCTTCTCTTCCTGAGCAGGATTACTATCGCAACGACGAGTCATGAGGAGAGTAAAACTAACCTTTCTCACCTATGCCTGTCCAAGGATTAATAGTAATTTATAAATATAAGTAATTAATAAAAAATTGAATTTTGCCTAAGTTTAAAACGCTACTACTTCCTGCATGGCTAGTGGTAACATTACCTTATCTTTTTCATATTTTTATAGGTAATAAATTATAAATAACTCAAATTCAAAGAGAAATGAGAATTTCTTATTTTGTGTTGAAACAAATTCATTCTTATTGAGACATGATACTTGTAGACCTTTTAAACATGTTTGAACTCTACATTATTATAAGGTCCATCTAGATATCTGAGCCATAGTTTGTTTGACATCGCTGCTTGAAGCATCTTCTCCAAAAGTATCTTTTCCAAGCATCTTCTCAAAGAGGTCAGACAACTTAGCGGCGCCACTAACGAAAAACAAAATGTCATATAATGCATATTTTTCTGCTATTTTATTGCTATTTTTTGTAAAAAAAAAATTTTTTCGCTCTATTAATTTTCGAGAAAACAGGACGGCACTAACTTGCCGTCAACTCAGCAACGCCTTCTACAAAAATCATTAAATATGAAAAAATGGCTGGGTTACATTTTTTGCTGGGTTACATTTTTTTGCTCTTTATTTGCTTTAATTGTGCTACGAATCACTTTTGTAAAATCAACCCTTATTTGAAAAAGCTACCCCCTGTAATGAAAAGAGGTATTTACAAAAAATGACTAGGAGAGATTTTTTTGCTCATTTTTTGATTCCCAGTGTGATATGAAACGCTTTTGTAGAATCAACCCTTATTTTGAAAAAGCAACTCCCTGTGCTACAAAAACGTATTTCGAAAAAAAACTCTTCATCCAGATGAAAAATACTTATCAAACACTAACACGAGATTTTTAAAACATAACTGAGGAACAAAATTATTCTTCACCCCTAATCGTTACAAAAACAACCCTCGTATTTGTATCCGAATACAAACCGGCAGACTGATGCCAAAAATTGTATACATTAACTGCTGGGATTTTTGTGCTTTTTCTTTACTTGCCAAACTTCATATCAATCGCTCTTGTGAAATTAACCCTTAAATGAAAAAAGCAACACTCTGTAATGCAAACACGAATTTAAAAAAAAGAACTCGATATCTAGATGGAATTTACTTATAAAATAGTAATACGGTAATTTTAAGCATAATTCATTCTTACGCCTAATCGTTACAAAAATAACCCCCGTACTGTATAAGCTAAAATTGCAACATCTTCTAACGAAAGTATTTTCCAGTCTATGTCTGTATATTAAAAAAATATAATTTGCCTCTTTCGGTGCATTTTTTAATGCCTTCAAACAACTTCCAGCAGGACAATTCTTATCAAGAATAATGCATTCTCATATAACGAACATTCTAAATTTTCAAAACAACTGGAAATTTTTTGAGTGCAGACTTTTTTCAAAAATAATTTTTTTAAATGCTTATTGAAATTATTTTCAAAGATGAGCTGAAACAATTTTAAGACACTCAAAAACACTCGTGTGACTAGGGATGCTGGGGATCTACATGTATGTTGTAAAATACATTTTGGCTTTCATTCTGTGTAGCAATCTATGAGAACCATTCATCCAAACCACTTCCATAAAAAAATGCATCCCGTTCGGTGCATAAGTCACACAATACCAAGTCGCCGATTTATTTTTTTCTTGGGATACAGGACCATGGTGTTTCTGCTAATACATATTCAAGATTCGAACTTGTGAAAATTCGATCTTAATAAGGTAGTTCGGTTCCTTGATTTTTCCAGCGGGTTAATATGGTAGGGGTTCATGTTCCAACTATCACAGGAAACAACCTCTAACATGAAATTTGGCTACATTTGATGGGAAGACCATTGAGAATGTTTTCGACACTGCAACTATCGAAACTCCTCAAATTTCGAACTTGTCCAGGTAGATCTGTCACCTGGTTTCTTGAGAGACTCAATGCTTCAAGTTATGAAATTCCAGCACCCCCAAAAAATACTCCAATCATGAAACTGGTCTGAATTTGATTAGTGGTAGACTATGCACATTTTTGGACACCTACCATAGTGAAACCATTACAAGTACGACTTCATCCATGTAGGTCAGTCACATGATTTTTTTACCAAGTCCAAGCAGCAAGGGATCCAGTTCTAACATCCTCAAAAAACTACCCATATCCTGAAGTTCGTCTGAATTTCATTGGTGGTCGACTATGCACATTTTCAACTCATACCAAAGCGAAACCGATACAAGTCAGACCTTATCCAGGTACATCGGTCACAAGATTTTGTTATCGACTCATTTCTGCGAAGGATCAAGTTTTAGCATCTCCAGAAAACTATCCTTATCATGAAAGTGGTCTGAATTTGATTGGTGGTAGACTATGTATATTTTTGGACACCCACCTTAGTGAGACCCACACACGTTCGACCTTTTCCAAATAGATCGGTCATTTGATCTTTTAACGACTCATTGCTGGGAGGAATTAAGTTTTAGAAATCCCAAAAAACTAAGCCTATCGTAAAATTGGTCTGAATTTGATTGGTGGTAGACTATGCACATTTTTCGACTCCTAACTTAGCGGAACCCATACAAGTTCCACCTTATCCAGGTAGATACGTCACCTGATTTTTTATCGACTCAATGCTGTAAGAAATCAACTTCTAGTGAACCCAAAAAACTACCCTAATCGTGAAATTGGTCTGAATTTGATTGGTGGTAGACTATGCATATTTATGGACACCTAACTTAGTCAAATCTATACATGTTTGACTTTATCCAGGTAGATCAGTCACTTGGTTTTTATCGACTTAATGCTGTGAGGGATCAAGTTCTAGCGACCCCAAAAAAGTACCCTTATAGTGAAATTGGTCTGAATTTGATTGGTAGTAGACTATGCACACTTATAGACACCTAACTTAGTGAACCCCATACAAGTTCGACCTTATACTAGTAGATCAGTCATATAGTTTTTTTCTCGACTCAGTGCTCTAAGATATGAAGTTTTAGCAGCCCCAACAAACTATCATTATCGTGAATGTCTGAATCGTCTGAATTCATTTGGTCGTAGACTATGCACATTTTTTTACTTTTACCTTAGCGAAACCCATACAAGTACGACTTTATCCAGGTAAATCAGTCACATGATCTTCTTATTGACTCAATGCTGTAAAATATCAAGTTTTAGCAACCCCAAAAAACTACACTTATCGTGAATGTCTGAATCGACTGAATTTATTTGGTGGTACACTATGCACATTTTTTCATTCTTACCTTAGCAAGACCAATACAAGTACGACTTTATCCAGGTAGATCAGTCACTTCATTTTTTTATCGACTTAATGCTGTAAGGGATCAAGTTTTATCAACCCCAAAAGACTACACTTATCGTGAATGTTTGAATCGTCTGAATTTATTTGGTGGTGGACTATGCACATTCTTTACTCTTACCTTAGCGAAATCCATACAAGTACGACTCCATCCAGGTAGATCAGTAACATGATTTTTTTATCGACTCAATACTGTAAGATATCAAGTTTCAGCAACCCCAAAAAGCTACCCCTATGGTGAAACTGGTCTGGATTTATTTGGTGGTAGACTATGCACATTTTTGGACACCTACCATAGTGAAACCATTACAAGTACGAGTTTATCCAGGTAGGTTAGTCACATGATTTTTTTATCGAGTCCAAGCGGCAAGGGATCCAGTTCTAACATCCCCAGAAAACTACCCTTATCGTGAAACTGGTCTGAATTCATTTGGTGGTAGACTATGCACATTTTTGGTCTCTTCCCTTAGCGAAACTCATACAAGTACGACTTTATCCAAGTGGATCAGTCACATAATTTTTTTTGTCGACTCAGTGCTGTGAGAGATAAAGTTTTATCAACCCCAAAGAACTTCCCTTATCGTGGAACTGGTATGAATTCATTTTGTGTTAGGCTATGCACATTTTTGGTCTCTTACCTTAGCAAAACGCATACAAGTACGACTTTAGCCAGGCAGATCAGTCACATGATTTTTTATCGACTCATTGCTGTAAGGGATCAAATTTTAGCATCCCCGAAAAGCTACCCTTACCGTGAAATTGGTTTGAATCTGATAGGTGGTAGACTATGCACATTTTGGGACTCCTACTTTAGCACAAACCCATACAAGTTCGACCTTATCCAGGTAGATCAGTCACTTCATTTCTTTATCGACTCAATGCTGTAAGGGATCAAGTTTTAGCAACCCAAAAAGACTACACTTATCGTGAATGTCTGAATCGTCTGAATTTATTTGGTGGTAGACTATGCACATTTTTGGACTCTTACCTTAGCGAAACCCATACAAGTACCACTTCATCCAGGTAGATCAGTCACTTCATTTTTTTATCGACTTAATGCTGTAAGGGATCAAGTTTTATCAACCCCAAAAGACTACACTTATCGTGAATGTTTGAATCGTCTGAATTTATTTGGTGGTGGACTATGCACATTCTTTACTCTTACCTTAGCGATACCCATACAAGTACGATTCCATCTACATAGACCAGTAATATGATTTTTTTATCGACTTAATGATGTAAGATACCTAGTTTTAGCAACCCTAAAGAACAACCCTTATCGTGGAACTGGTATGAATTTATTTGGCTTGGCACATTTTTGGTCTCTCACCTTACCGAAACCCATAGAAGTACAACTTTATCCAGGTAGATCAGTCACATGATTTTTTTATTGACTCATTGCTGTAAGGGATCAAGTTTTAACATTCCCGAAAAACTACCCTTATCGTGAAATTGGTTTGAATCTGACGGGTATACATACAACTTTGACCTTATCCAGATAGATCAGTCGCTTCAATTTTTCATCTCCTCAATGCTGTAAGGGATCAAGTTTTAGCAACCTTAAAAAACTACCCTTGTCGTGAAATTGGTCTGAATTTAATTGGTTGTAGACTATGCACCTTTTTTACCGACTCTCAATTTTTATTTTTACACAGATCGACAAGTTTTGTACACGAAGACGTATTATGACGTCCTGAAATTGAAGTCAGTTTCCCAAATTTTGTCTATACGTCAGGATTTGGTGATATCCTAAGCTAAATGAGTCGAAATGGCTAGTTTCTACCATATTTCAGCTAATATAGCTCGAAGGGCTATTCTTTTTCATAAATGAGGCAAACGCCAAAGTTTAGTGCAACTGTTTGCCTTCACATTCCTCACTTGGACCATTGCGTCTCAATTTTCTTTCGCGGAGATATAGCATATTAAACCCAAAACCCAAAGACAAAAAACCCATAATTCCATAACCCCGATACCCTCTAGCTTTTTCAAATGAGGGTTGGTTTCACAAAACAGATCCATGGCACATTGGAAAAAAAGGATCAAGAAAATGTAACCTAATCATTTTTTTAAACTTAATGATTTTTGTAAAGGACGTTGCTGAGTTGATGGCAAGGTAGCGCCGTCCTGTTTTTTCGAAAACTAATAGAGCAGAAAAATTATTTTTTCTTTTTGGTAAAAAATAGTAAAAAAATATGCATTATATGACATTTTGTTTTTCGTTAGTGTCCCCGCTGAGTTGTCTGACCTTTCTTAAAGCATCTTCTCAGAAGTCTCCCAGGTAAGTATACGACGCAGCTTTTCCCCAGCTCAACTACGATCCTGGAGCCACACTTCGTCTGGATTCTGCGGATGTTGGTAGTGACATGATTTTGCTTTAGAGTCAACTCGGACAGCGGCTTCGTAGGCAAAATTTCCTCCAGGCGTCCAACTGCGCTAACTGCTGCAAGATCCATTTCTGCCAATTCTTGTTGAAGCGTATGAAATTCTTATTCTGGTGAAGCGTCGAAGGTGCAGATGACACTTCCGTCATCATCGGATATGCTGGAATTAAGAAATCGCTCGGCTGCCATGCTTTTATAGGGCAATTCCTCCACTCTATTTAACCCCTTCCCCTCCACCTCCCCTCCAACACTACGTCACTTTAAAAATAATTATAATAACTTTGAGGTAATTTAAAAATAAATTAAAATCTATCTGAATTAAATTGAAACTAATTTAAATCTAATTAGATGAACTTAAAACTAATTTAATTCCAATTATATTAACGTAATACTAATTAAAGTCTAATAAAATTAACTTAACTCAAGACTAATGAACTAATAGGAGAAGGAATTCAAATTGGATTCTGATATCAATCCATTTGATAATAGTTGTTTAACAAACAAACAAAAATCCTTACTCAATAAACATTAGTGGATTAATGTAAATGAGGTGTTCTAACTTAATTCCGGTGAAGTTTTACATGGCATCTCAGGTCAAACCAGGAGTCGTATAGTAGTGCGCTGGATCAAGAACGTACGCTTTCAAACAATGTTCTCAGAAATGTTCGGAGATATCCGCAAGTAACAACATGTCAGTTTTCATGTACAAGTCAGCGTACTCGCCAAGACTCTTGCAATTGAATGAAGACCATAAGCGTTGCACATGCGCGTCGTCTTCATCGGAGATGTGCGTATAATTTAGAGTACTATAAAATTGCTCCTTCCGAGGTAATTGCTTGTCTAAAAGTTTTTCTTTCGAATGTAAGTACTCGTGAGTTTCTCTCTACTTAAATTAGAAAACTAGAATCTTACAATTCTATAGTCATCTAAGTAAAATGCTAATTTCTTCAAAAAGGGCGGCATAAATCTAAAAGAGCCAATGAAGCAAAATTTTACTTCTCCCTCCTTGACGTGTTTTGTGAAAGAAATATATCTTTCTTTAGTAAACGGAAGGGCGTCAACTTTTCCTTCAAATTGCAAACAAATTTCGCAGACTATAAAGTGTGCCTGGCAGCAGCTTGAATTGTAGAAGACTACAGGAATAGTTCACGAATCCTGGTAATTAACGTTACAAACTTGATGAGCTGGTACCTGATAACTAAAGGTTGAAACCGTACTTCCTACACGTATAAAATACAAAATATCGATTTCCCAACATACAGAAAGAATACAAAAAAATCGAAATTGCCCATCCCCAGATATAGATTTGCTGGAAATCAAAGGAATACGAAATAGAAAGGACATTTACTAAAAATAAGGATATTTTTCATTCATATATTATATATATATATATATATATATATATATATATATATATTTAAATTAAATCAGGTATATTTTATAAAT
>JAUMHM010101288.1:0-23396 GCA_032362435.1 Melikaiella ostensackeni
TGGGGATTGGACGGAGGAGTTCAGCAAGTTACAAAAAATGTTTAAAAGTATTTAAAGTATGATTAAAAATGTTAAAAACCGGCCATAAGAAATATCATGATAAAGTGGATGGGTGATAGTGGTGAAAGAAATTTGTTAAGAGTGATATAATAAGAAATACGCATAAAAAATAATACAAAATTTGTGGCTATATCTGAAATTAAAACAAAAATAAAGCGGTCTAGAAAAGTCACCTGCTCCAATGCTAACATTGTCATTTGATAAAATTGTTGTACAGTTTCAATATTCAATTTTATGATTTTATTTTATTTTCCGAAAGTGGCTCTTCCGATTGTAAATGTTTTTAAAATGTATTCTGTTTTGTAAAAACACGTTTTGAAAAGTTTCGTTCAGAATTTTCAATTGCAAATCTATAAAATTGAATAAATTTCAGTTTCAAATCTTCAAAATTAAATAACTCCAAAAAAAGAATATTTAACATTACATCATTTTAATCTATAAACATTCCAAATTAATGATTTTTTAATTTGAAATCTCAAAAATTCAATAATTTTCAATTAGAATTCTTCAAACTTATATCATTGTCTATTTTACACATTAAATATTGAAGAGTTTTAAGTTGCAAATATTTAAAATTAAAGAATTTTGAATTGCAAATCGTTAAACTTGAATAATTTTTGATTGTGAGTCTTAAAAATTGAACTATTTGAAAAAGAACATTAAAAATTACATACCTTTAAAATATAAATAATGAGAATTGAATAATTTGGAATTCTATACTTTCAAAATTCAAGAATTCATAATTGTAACTCTTCAAAATTGTAGAACTTTTAATTGTAGATCTTTAAAATTGAAGAGCTTTTAATTTTGAAAATTCACAATTAAAAATTTTACAAGTTTTAAGTTTTAGAATTTGAGATTCTGTCATTTTTATGGTTTACATTTGAAATTTCTTCAATTTAAAATATTTAGAATTGAAAACACTTAACTTTTGATCTTTCTAATCAGTGAAATTTAAGAATATTACTTTTTTTATTTTTTCTTAAAGATCGAAATAAAATCTACTTTCTGATGAAAATTTTTGGTGTACTGAAAAAGGAACACCCAAAAAGTTCACAAATCAATGAAAAACATCAGGGAAACTCCGAATCCCAGAATTTTTTTTAAGAACTTCAAATTACGATGGAAAATCCCAAATTAACGTATTTATTTAGGTTATTTTTTGCTTATAATTCTTGCTGGAATGAAATCTCATATTTAAAAAAAATACAGATTAGTCAAAGACAATCAAAATTAAAATTAAAATTGTATGAAAGCTGATATAGCTATTTTAATATTTATTTTAATTTATTATTATTATTGATTATAATTTATATTACTTTGAATTTAAGCATAGGCGATATCATTCTACAGAAGATAATGAACCTACAGTAGATAATCATTAATTAAAAGCACAAATATACGTAAAATATTTTGTTCTAATTTTAATTGATTAATACGTATAGTGTCTTAATTATTAATTAAATTATATGGATTATTTGACATACATAATTATTTTAAATTGAATATTATCTTCTGCTGGCTGGTCTCCCCTATATTTTAATTTGATAATTAGGTAATGAAAATAAGAAATATGTTATTAAAGCGCGTAGCGTGCTATTTTTGCTAGTTTAATAATAAATAGTTTACTGAGAAGGTTAAGTTGTCAGCACAAAATTATTCATGATGAATTAAGACAAGTATCCTCTCATTGTCAGTAAAACAATAAACGAGTTTCCGAGAATAGAGTTAAGACACATTAAATTGTTTTTGGGGAGACGTAAAATTCATAAATTACGTGAACTGCATAGTAAGCGAGCGATTAAAGAATTGACATATGCATTTAAATATTACAAGGAAATATGAAATTATTTTTTTCTTGAAATACTCAGACAAATAATAATTGAGAAACGATAAACAGTTCTTGATATTGCAATGTGTAATTTGAAAATACATCGAGTGTTAAATGATAGATACGCGAAGCGTCTAAGTGAATGGTTAATTATATTTTTGTAGCAGACTCAATGAAACGGAAAGTCTTCTTGGAAAAAAATTATTAATACCAAGGTACAAGAAGGAAAGGAGATATTCAAGTTGTAGTTTTATCGAATAAACCAATTGCCCTCAATTAGACTTTTGAAAGATAACATTTCATGGAAAGCAATTCAAAAAATTATATTGCATTGTATTTTTTATGCCCCTAACAATGAGAAATAATAATAATAATACAAATAAATAATCATTTTATTCATCCAATGTGAGTAAAGTAAATTTTTGCTGCAACTGCAATCGATGGAATAAAGCCGAAAACTAAGGGTAGATTTCTACAACCCTTCTGTATACGATCGTCGATAAATTACCCTTGATGGTTTCAACCCCTGAAAGTGGATGGCGCTCTTATCCCGAATTCTGAAATTTGTTCATTTCATTTGTTAATAAATTTCGTCTTGTATAAACAGTGTTGATTTATGAAGGATTGATTATTATTTTAAGAGTAGGGTATAAAATATAATTCAATTTTGTTCAATCGATTTATTACTATTCTTAATTTTAGTTACATGAGTCATAATTTTTGAAATATATGTTTCGAATGTCAATTTTAAATCTATAGTATCAGAAAAAATATTGCTATTTTGATATTTTAAGCTCAAAACATAGATACCAAAGAGATCTATAATGATGACTGAAACAATATTTGGATATTCATCTAACAAAAATATTAAAATATGCATATTCTCTAGATTACTATTTTGAAACTCTTGAATGAAACGGATGATAATAAAATCATTATGGTTCGAAAATAGGCTTTATTTCTTTTCACAAATGGCTACCCTACGAAGTGTTTCTTTTAGTGCCAAATTAACAAATTTGTCCTGATTTTTTGGCAAAATTAAAAAAAAAAAATTATAAGGCGTCTCCCAAGTCTGTTTCTGCAAGTAAAATGTTCATCTGCTTCAAACAGTAATCGCTGTTTGTGTATTTTTGCTTCGACATTTGTAAAGTATACTCTTTTGAGTGAAATACATCACTCAGAGTTTTGGCAGAATTAAAAAAAAGTATTTCGGGGTCACCCAAGCCGGTTTTTGAAGATAAAATGCTTTTTTTTTTAAGTTTGCCAAAAATGTGAGTGATGTATTCGAGTGAGAAGAGTACTTTGTATGCTTTTCGAAGTAAAAAAATCCATTAGAAGCGATTATTTAAATGAAATGAGCATTTGATTTCCCAAAACCGACTTGTGGGACACCTAGATACTTTTTTTAAATTCTGCCAAAGGTTTGAAGGATGTGTTTTACTCAAAAGAGTATATTGTATATATGCCGAAGCAAAAATACACTAGCAGCGATTATTTCAATAAAATGAACATTTTATTTTCAAAAGTCAGTGTCTACATGTTCCGAAAAAGTCCGGCTACTTGCAACGACATTTCGGTACAAATAGTCCTTTTTTCAGGTCCCAATATTCCTACAGAAAAAATTCGGCTATTCGTACAAAAATTTCCATAACCGTAACCACGGCCTTTACAAAAATCGACTTGGGAGACTGCTAAATATATTTTTTTAATTCTACCAAGAATCAGGGGTTATTTTGACACCCAAAGAAACATTTTGTAGGGGTGCCGTTTGAGAAAAAAAAATTAAGTCTTTTTTTTAGACGACTTTAAAAATTATATTCACCCTAAGTATGATTTTAAATCGCAGGTGGAGTTTACTCAGGGATGGTGATCAAGAGTCTCACAGACCTTTTTGCTAGATAACAAAAGGACACTCTGACGAGATGTAAAGGGTTAAACGATCAAATCCGATTCCAGATGTAATCTTCTCATCCAAAGCCTTACAGTAGCAGATAACTGTATCAGTTCAAAGCACCAGTTAATTAATGCCAAAGATGTAAATAATTGAATATATTTCCAATTATTAAATAAGGTTTGGTGTGGAAAAATTCCGCCAAGCACATGACTATCAATATTTTATTTAATAATATTAAAGGTACTGTAAGTTATGAAATCAAAAAATAAAGCAAAGTACCAATAGTATAAAATTTATAAATAGAAGTGTTTTTCAATAAAAGGACTTAGTTCAATGAATTAGTTTATTAAATAATTTTTTTGTTCGATAAAAAAAAAATAAATTGATAGTGTAGAGGAATGAAAAAAAAATTACGGACCTGTAATATTATAATTTATTATCATTATTATTATTCCTATGTCGGCACACTAATGTTTATTGTTTAAAGACAATAATAGGCCAGCAAAATTTCTTTTATTCCTCTGCACTATCAATTCATTTTTACAAACAAAAAAATTATTTAATAAACTGATGCATTAAACTAAATTCCTTTGATTATAAAACACTTCTATTTATAATTTTTCTACTATTCGTACTTGACTTTTCTCGATTTCATAACTTTGATTAAGTTTAATGTACTTGGCGGAATTTTTTCACACGTAGTTTTTTGATGGGATTTCATTCATTTTTTTCGTAATAATAACAAATCCACATACAGAATGTTAAAAATATCTGTTGAAACTTTACATTAAATGTATTGAAAGTTCATTTCTAAGAACAAGGGTAGCGTTTCAATACATGGTATTGTAGTTTTCAAACGCTGGTATTATAATATTGTCATATATGTATTGTAATATTACCGTACATGTAGTGTAATATTGCAGAAGAAAGATTTAAAAAAATTTTAATTCGCAGGCACGGAGAAGCGAACCCTAACCGCCAAGCTCTAAGGCAAGTGCGATATGCACTACACTGGCAAGGTACAACTCATCCGCTATACGGCCTAAAGTGATTGAAGTGCAAAATTACAATACACGTATTGCGATTTCACCTTCCAATGCCAGCATTGTAATTTTACCTTACACTCGTATCGTGAAAGTGCTGTAAAATCCCAAAAATTTTGTACAGTGCAGTAAAAAATTTTTCTGACAACATTGGAATAAAATTGCAATCTACAGTCGACTTTTTTTGAGCATTTTCATTTTCGAATTTTGGGGTCAACGGATTCCTCCAATTTTCAATTAATATCATTCAAATTTATAGAATAATTATTGTGAACAATTCTCTCCAAGATTATGTTAATGAATCAGTACAGCCTAGTCGGTGATAGGTTTCTGTCTGCATATTTGAAAAATTGGTAATTTTTTAATATAAATTCAAACTTAACTCTGTGGTATGTTTATGGATCACTTTCTCCTGAAAAAGTGACATATTTATACCTTATTTACTATATTTATGCGAAGTGTTATCGAAATCGATCGATTGGTTTTGGCTGTAGATGCGACTGCATGTTAAAAATCGTTAAAACATGAGTGAAAATACAAAAAAATGAAAAATTTTCCATATAAATCATTGTATTTTAAATTCATTAAAACTACTTTCAGAATCTGATGACATCTTCCCAGTGATGGGTAAGTTAATTTTTAAAAGGAACTAGTTATAGTTACCGTTACATCACGAAAAAAGTAACTAATTATCGTTATCGTTACCGATTCAAAATGTAACTTTTTCTTAGTTGCATTTCCCAAAAAATGTAACTATCGTTACTTTTTTAGTTACTTTTGTATTTTAGAAATATATATCCAAATTTAATTTTTACAAAAGTTTATTCATAACTTTCGGGTGATATTTGTTACACTTTATAATGAAAGTCGTAGGTTAGTCATGACCCATATAATACTTCTAAGACAAAGAATGTTCTAGAAAATTTTGAACTTCAGTGTGGAAGAAAAATTTCAGCTTTCCTATTTTGTGCTATATATTTCTTTGGCGCTAAAAATTAATTATTTCTTTTCAATAGTGTTTCTTTAGATTAACCTAGTTACGACTTCCACTTCTAGAAGATTTAGAATATTCCAAGACCAACAGAAAATTTTTTAGTAGGCGATGAATTTTCAACTAAAATGGATGAAATTTTAACCAGAACAGACATAATATCTTTTCAAAATACATTTATTTAAGAAAAAAAAAGAGAAACGTCCAGCCAAATAGTTGAATCTTAAATTAAACAATATAAACTTTAAACCAAAAATGGAATGATTCGATTTTCATTTAAGAAAATTAATGTTTAACCAGAAAACATTTTTACAAAATAAATTATTTTTTAACGATAGAGATGAATTTTCAACTAAAATGATGAATCTTTAACACACACAAAAAATATAAATACCAAAAAATACGAAATTTTCAACAAAATAGATCAATTTGAAACCAAAGAGATGAATTTTCAACCAAGAAGATAATTTTTTAGCAAAATATATGAATTTTCAAATTAAAAAGATCAATTTTTAATTAAAAATGGGATGGTTAAATTTTCAATTCAAAAAATTAAATTTTAACGGAAAAAGATGAATCTTCAACGGAAAATGTAAGAGTTGATATTTCAACCAAAAAAACAATTTAATTTTAAATAAAAAACAGTTATATTCAACCAAAGAAATAATTTTCATCAAAATAGTTAAATTTCCAGCCAAGAGAGAGAAAAAAATCAACCAGATTGTTAAAATTTCATGCCAAAAAGGCGAGTTTTCAACAAAAAATGTCATAGTTAAATATTCAATTAAAGAAATTAATTTCCAACGAAACAAGATGAATCCTCAACCAAAAGTGTAACAGTTCATATATTTCAATAAAAAGAAATCTAATCGTTCAATTTCTAACAAAATAATTAAATTTTCAACCAAGTAATAAAATTCCTAACCAAAAAGATGAATTTTCAACTAAAATAATAAGTAAAATAACTGGAATAGTTGAATTTCCGGTTAAAAAATTCATTAACAACCAAAGAGAGATGAATATTTATTTCTGATTTTTTTTATTTCTTTCAAAGTATTTTTATAGATTTTAGAAAATGTTTAATTCCAGGGTGGGAGGAAAATTTCAATTTTCCTATATTGGGCTATAAATTTCTATGGCTATCTGCCGCCACAATTTGAATAATGAAAATGAAAAAAAATAGTTGGAAAAGCAATAAAATTGATTGATTGTCGTAAAAAAGACTTATGAAGTACATTTCGAAAGTAACTAAAAAAGTAACGGTTTTTACAGTTACCATCACTGAAAAATGTAACTAGTTAAAAGGAACTAGTTACTTCCCATCCCTGCATCTTTCTAAGAAAAGAATTTGAGTTCATTTGGTAAAAGCATACTCGTATAATCCAGTATCCAGTAACACTTTCGTATGCACTGAAAGGTCGACGAGGTAACTTTGGCTCAAAGACTCCGTAAAAGTCCCATGATTACGAATATCTAGGGTACTTTTTCGAAATCCAGTGCAACAATTTTTTAACAATTTTTTTAGGCCTTCATATTATTTTTTAAACAAATTCTTAAATTATTTTCGGGAATTTCATGGAAAAACAAAACTTTTATGTATCCACCAATTTTTCATGCAACGACCCTTTTTCAAATTAGAGCGTAATAAACAATTGAATTTGCACTCAAATTTACATATTTGCGGCTGCATATCTCGGCAACTATTGGACCGAAAAATTTCGAAAAAACTGTAAATCGTTTTTCAGGACACCTGCTCCACGAAAAAAGAAGAAGTTTTCCGACAGAGTTAAAACTTTTGTTAATGTATAAGTGTTAAAAATGGTCCCTTTTAACAATTGCGTGCGCAATTTTTTTAACTTCTTAATGAAAGACTTTATGTACAAGGTCGAAGCTATAATTTTCGTAAAAAATCTTGGGAAATTACCCTGATTACAGATATTTCTGTTACTTTGCGAAAATCCCAATTGTTTTTTAGTTTATAACAATTTTTATAAACAAATACGTATATCTGATATAACTTTTGTTTTCAAACGTGTTTCCGAACTAAGATAAAAGATAAAACTTTGTCTATTATAGATTTTCTTTTAATTCAAATCATTTGTTAACTATGGCCTTATAAACAATAATTTGCAAAATAATCTTTGGTTTGTCCCAACTCCTTTTATTCGAGTTGCTTGAATCAGATACAAGAAAAAACTTTTTTTCTCTCAAATTCGCTCTTAATTTAAACCATTTGTTAACTATGGCCTTATAAACAATAATTTGCAAAATAATCTTTGGTTTGTCCCAACTGCAATTTTACAGTTAAGGTTTTCGATTCCTTTAGTTATCTATCCAGTAGCTTCCTAATAATCTTTCTCTCTGTTACATCTCTCAAAATATCGTTCTTTTGTTAATAACAATCGTTATCAACAAAATCTCAAATTTAACGAATCTGCTCTTTTTATTCGCATTACTTGAATCAGACACGAGGGAAAATTTGTATCTACCTTAAATTTACTCTCAATTCAAACCATTTGTTAATTGTAAAATTGCAGCTGGGACAGACCAAAGATTGTTTTGCAGTTAATTGTATATAAGGCCGTAATTAACAAATGGTTTGAATTAAGAACAAATTTGAGAGAGGAAAAAGTTTTTCCTTATGCCTAATTCAAACAACGCAAATAGAAGCAGATTCGTTAAATCTAGGATTTTGTTGATAACAAATGTTATTAACAAAAGAACGATGTTTCTAGAGTGGTAACAGAAAGAAGGATTATTAGGAAGCTACCAAATAGATAACTAAGAAAATCGAAAACCTTAACTGTAAAATTACAGCTGGCACAGGCTAAAGATTATTTTGCAATTAATTGTTTATAAGACCATAGTTAACAAATGGTTTTAATTAAAAGGAAATCTATAACAAACGAAGTTTTTCTTTTTCAACTAATTTAAGAAACACGTTTAAAAACAAAAGTTATATCAGATATACGTATTTGTTTTTAAAAACTGTTATTAACAAAAAGGAATTGAGATTTTTGCAAAGTAACAAAAGTATTTGTAATCAGAGTAATTTCATCAAGATTTTTTACAAAAGTTGTAGCATTGACCTTGTATATAAGGTCTTTTATTAAGAAGTTCAAAAAATTACACACGTATTTGTTAAAAAAGGACCATTTTCAACACTGATATATTAACAAAAGTCTTCACTCCGTCAGGCCTCGTGGAGCAAGTGTCTGAAAAAACGATTTACGTTTTTCTTGAAATTTTACGGTCCAATAGTTGCCGAAATATACAGCCGAAAATATGTCAATTTTAGTGCAAATTCAATTGTTTATAACGCTGTAATTTGAAAACGAGTCGTCGCATGAAAAATTTGTGAAAAATGAAAAATAGAAAAAATAGGAATGAAAAATAGAAGTTTTGTTTTTTCATGACATTTCCGAAATTAATTTGAGAAATTTTGTTTTTCAAAAATAATGTAATTGTAAAAAAAAAATTCTTAAATAAGTTTTGCACCGGATTGTCAAGGTTTTATAATCACTGGAATAAAATTATAGCCTGCTGACGACTTTTTGTTGAGGGTTTTTTTTTTTTAAAATCAATTATAACTCATTTCTACAATTTTCGATGAGTATCTTCCAAACTTACAGAATTTTGTTACTTTAGTGGGTTCTAAAATCTACAGTAATGTCCATCTCATCCCGGTCATAAGGTTATTGCATGTTGAACTATTTTAAAAAATGCAGCCCCCCTTCCACAGCAGCACTCAAAAAGATACTAAAGAGGGGTCTTTTTGAATTTCGCGGAACTTTGGGTGACAAGTTGCTTCCAAATTTCCCATACGTATTTAAAGTTGTTTATTGTTGAATGAATTAAGAAATAACTATTAAATTTGGATAAGGGGATCACATGATACCGTAGCGTTAACTTATAACTATTTGACTATTTCCTAACATAATTCAATATCATACACATCAACAATATCAAACACAATTTTCAATTTTAAATGCCATATTTTAGTGGGGATTTCAAAATCAACTTTTTTTTTGTTGAAAAATTTGACAGAAACTTTATCTAAATTTCGATTTTTTATCCATAAATCTTTTTCATTGTTCGTTATTTTAGGTTACAGGTCCTTTAAAATTATCAAACACAATTTTAAATTTTAATTGCTATATTTTAGTAGCGATTTCAGAAAAAAAATTATTTTGAAATCCTCACTAAGATTTGGCAATTAAATTAAAAAATTTTGTTCGATAATTGAAAGAGACCTTTATCCTAAAATACTAAACAATTAAAAAAATCTTATTAACAACAAACAAAAATTCAGATCAAATTCCTGTCAAATTTTTCAGAAAAAAGTTGATTTTTAAATTCCTACTAAAATTTGGCCACTAATAATTGTAAATTATGTTTGATAATTCAAAGGGACTTTTAAACTAAAATACGAAACAGTAAGAAAATATTTTTAACTACAAACAAAAATTAGGATCAAGTTTTTGTCAAATTTTTCAGAAAAAAAATTGATTTTGAGATCCCTACTAAAATACAGCAATTAAAATTAAAAATTTTATTTCATAATTTGAAGGGACCCTCAACCTGAAATACCGAACAATAAAAAAAATTTATTAACGACAAACAAAAATCTGAATCAAGTTTTTGTCGAATTTTTCAGAAAAAAAAACTTTGTTTTAAGATCCCCACTGAAATGTAGCAATGTAAATTGAAAATTGTGTCTGATAATTTAGAGGAGCCTTTAACCTAAAGTATCAAAGAATAAGAAAAGTTCATTAACGACAAACAAAAATTTGGATCCAATTTCTGATAAATTTTTCAGAAAAAAAGTTGATTTTCAAATCCTCACTAAAATATGGCAATTGAAATTGAAAATTGTGTTTGATAATTTAAAGGGACCTCTTACCTAAGATAGCAAACAATATAAAAATTCATCAATTACAAACAAAAATTTGGATCAAGTTTTTGGCACATTTTTCAGAAAAAAATTGATTTTTAGATAACCACTAATATATAGCTATGAAAATTAAAAATTGTGCTCAAAAATTTAAGAGGACCTCTTACATAAAATACCGAGCAATAAAAAAAAATATTAGCAGAAATTTAGATCAAGTTTTTGTCAAATTTTTCAGAAAAAAAAGTTGATTTTGAAATCCCCACTAAAATATGGGAGTTACAATTTTTAATGCGGTGCATTACTCAACGTTATGTTATCGTATGATACCTTTATCCACCTTCAATAGTTATTTTTGAATTTATTTAACAATAAACAACTATAAATAGGGATGGGAAATTTGTAAGGAACTCATCACCCAGAGTTCTGTCCCTGTTCAACATCTTTTTGAATGCTGCTATGGAAGGGGGTTGCATTTTTAAAAATATTTTAACTTGCAACAACCTCATGACCGGTCACTGTATAAACCGATCAAGTTTGGTCAAGACACCTCATAAATTGGCTGAGATATGTTGTCCACTTTTAGTGTTCAAAATCATTTGTGTTACAAATAATAATTCCCAGTAGGGATTTTTTTCTTTTTCGTATTTCGCCTCACATGGTAGATTTTTTTTCTTGTATGGATATTTAGAATCTTTTTCAACTTTTTTTAGTACTTGGCGGCGATTCGCTACCGCGAATCTTGATAACAAAGTACAATGGTCCCTCTGTCTACATTTATTGAAGCTCTTACGTTTCGGCTCACTTATCGCGTGTTTGTGTTTTGCGATTTTTTTCTGTTGCCCAATTAATTATTACCTGACTTTAGGATCATTTTAAGTTTAAGATTGTAATAAATGATTTATATGATTTTTCAGATTAAAAAACTACCATCAAAAATTAAGTTGCAAATATCTTTCAAAGAAGAGCTGGTGGAAACAAATGGAGGCCAGATTCGGATTCAGCGAAAAAAAAGTACTTGGGAATTGTTGTGTTTCATTCCACAGATACATAGGTACCATTTTGCTGAGGAGCCATCCATAAACTACGTAACACATTTTTGGATACTTTCTTACCCATCTCCACCTTCATGTAACAAATCGTAACTAAATGTTTTGAGACCCCCCTCCACCTGCGTTACCTATTTTTTCCAAATATTTTCAGCCATGTCAATATTTCGAGCAAAAAGGACGAGTTTTCGAAATGATAGTTAAATCTTTAACCTGAATAGACGAATTTTCAACAAAAAATATAATAATCAACAAAAAAAAATATAAATATAAAAAAAATATAATAATATATATAAAATATAAGATATATAAAAATAAGAAAATATAAAATAAAATATGAAATGAAATAAAATAATAACAATAAAATAATAAAAACATAAAATAATAAAAAATATATAATATATAAAAAAATATATATATCATAATCAACAAAAAATAGTTGATACGTCAACAAAAAATGATTTTAATTTTACATTAAGACCAACTGGCCTTAATGTCTTAAATTGAACTCAATTTAACCAAGAAAGAAGAATTTTGAACAAAATAGTTGAGTTCTCAACCAAAACAGACTGATTTGCAACCAAAAAGTTGCAATTTTAACTAAAAAGATTAAATATCTACCAAAAAAGATCAATTTCCAACCAAAAAAGACAAATTTTCAACAAAAGTGTTGAATTGTCAACTAAGAAACATATTTTAGTCAAGAGAGAAAAAAAATGTTAACCAAATATGTAATTGAATTTTCAATCAAATTCTTCATTTTTCAAACAAAAAAGACGATTTCTTCAGAAGGCACTACCTGAAAAGTTGAATTTTCCACAGAAAAAGGTTTTTGTCAATCAAGAAGAATTTTCTACCAAAAAAAGATGAATTTTCAATCCAAATAAATTTTTGATCAAAAAAGACGATTGTTCATCAAAACAGTTGAATTTTCGAACAAGAAAAGATTACTTTCTAGCAGAATAGTTGAATTTTCAAGAAAAATAATTAAATTTCAATAAAGTATTTGAATTTTTAATCAAATATTTAAAATTCCAACAAAATGGTCGAATTTTCAAACAAAAAAGATTGAACTTCAACCAAATAGATTAAATTTAACCAAAGAGTTGAATTTTTAACGAAATAGATGATTTTTCAAGCAAAAAAGACGAATTCTCAAGAGTACTGTCAAATTTTTAAGCCGAACATTTTAATTTTGAACAAAAAAGATGAATTATTAAACAAAATAGTTGAATGTTCAACCAAATAGTTGAATTTTCAAGCAAGTAGATTAATTTTTAACCAAAGAGTTGAATTTTTAAAGAAATAATTGATTTTTCAAGCAAAAAAGAAGAATTTTTAAGAATACAAATGAATTTTTAACCCGAAAATTTTAACTTTTAACAAGATGGTAGATTTTTCATACGAAAAAAATGTATTTCTTTATGTATGGGGATTTGGGATACATGAATTTTCTGTAGGGTAATTTTTTTTCAAGTGTTACGTAGTAGTATTTATTTCCTCCCCCCCTTCCCCTCCAAAAAAAAGGTGTTACGTAATTTATGGATGACCCCTGATCAGCAAAATTTTCAGGGGGATAAAATAAAAACCTGATTTACATGTACTGTAAATCCATACAGTTCCAATTTCGATTTCCATAAATTTGTTTTTGACCTATCCTATTAATTAACTTGATTAATCGATTTTTGTTCTAATGAAATTCTTATTTTTATTTTATATTTACTAAAAATATAATCGTGGGAGAGATAAAAGAAACTCTAAGTGAGATTCGTGGATCGGGAGACTCCGTTACAGTATTCGAGTAAGTTCCGGAGGGTCTTTTGTCGTGCATCGTTGGTCGCTAATCTGTCTAATCTGCCCTAAATGAAATACTTGCAATTCTTTGCCATCGTTTCACTGCCACGTTTGAGTAGGAGGTACCACTTGACCGGAGGGTTGCTAAATTGATGTCATCCAGGATGATGTTTCGAGGGTGAACTACAAACAAGCGATATGTAATTCCTCTAACTGGCTACTACATATTTCTGACTCTTATTGTTAGGTGGCTAGCTCTTTTCAAACATTGGCGTAGAATTTTCATCCATTCTTTTCTCCAATCAATATTTCTCTCAACCAATTCAAAAACCGCTGCAATGTATATTGGTGGGCGCCTTCATTATACCCTACCGATACAAATTTACTGGAAATTCTCTTAATATTTTCAGGCCCAGTCAAGTTTCTGAGATTTTCTCTACATTTTTTCTAAAAGTACCCAGGTAGCACTTTTCGAAGATCCAAGTAGCCCTCATAAATTTTGTGAACGCTCATAAACTTGTTTTTGCAAGTGAAATCGAAATTTTCGTGAATAGAAAGGAACTACAGAGGCTGCCTAGAAAGAAGAGGCCCAACTCGGCATCTGGCCAGCGAAGCCGGTAGAAAGGATTCTTTTAGTAAAGCTGCAGTGCAGTGATCAGATGATGCAGATGACCAGATCTTTTCTCCAATCAATATTTCCCTTAAAAAATTCAACAACAAAAAAAACCCTGAAAAGTAGTTTGGTGAGCGCGTTTATTATCCCTACCGACACAAATTCACTCGAAATTCTCTAAATATTCTCAGGCCCAGCCAAGTTTCTGAGATTTTCTCTAATAGTGCCCAGGTAGCACTTTTTTAAAATCCAAGTAGCCCTCATAAATTTTGTGAACGCTCATGAACTTGTTTTTGCAAGTGAAATCGAAATTTTCCTGAATAGCAGGGAAGTACAGAGGCTGCCTTGAAAGAAGAGGCCCAACTCGGCATCTGGCCAGCAAACCAGGTAGAAAGAATTCTTGTAGTAAAGCTGCAATGCAGTGACCAGTGATGCAGATGGCCAGATCTTTTGTCCAATCAATATTTCCCTCAAAAAATTTAACAAAAAATCGCTGCAAAGTAATTTGGTGAGCGCCTTCATTATACCCTACCAATAAAAATTCACTGTAAATTCTCTAAATATTCTCAGGCCCAGCCAATTTTCTGATATTTTCTCTACAAGTACCCAAGTGACACTTTTTAAAGATCCAAGTAGTCCTCATAAATTTTCTGAAGGCCCATAAACTTTTTTTGTAAATATAATCGAAATTTTCCTGAATACCAAGGAATTATAGAGGATGCCTTGAAAGAGGAGGCCCAACTCGGCATCTGGCCAGCGAACCAGGTAGAAAGGGTTCTTGTAGTGAAGCTGCAGTGCAGTAGCCATACGAAAGAGCTTCATGACTAAAATGTATATTTTTTCAATTTCCAAATTAGAGTCGTTTGGCTTAAAAATGAAAATAAAAATATTTCAATACTATTTTCTATACTTAAAAAACAAACTACCTGTATGCCCCCTACCAAAGAATGTTTGAAGGCAAGTTCACAGATCTTCGTGAAAGCAACAATTTTGATATCCCAACTTCCAAATGTCACATTCATGTGCATTATAGAATAGAGAAAGACTCAAATTCTACGATGCAAAATTGAATTGAATCAAATGAGATGTATTCAATAGTCTTTAAACTGCAAAAGTAACTTTATTGGGAAATGATGAACGAAAATTGTGTCTAACAATAACTAAAACATAATCATTTTCAGCACTTTCATAGCCTTATTAAAAACGTTATGTTTAGTTTTTTAAAATAAAAACTTTTCTCGTAAGCTTCATTTTTTGTCAGATTTTCCCTAGCTGTAGCCATTTTTTCATCTATTTATGCTGAAATTTGAAAATGTTCGTTTTGAAATTCGATACTGGAGGTTTTATTCATTTTTGTGGATGAATAACTCTTATAGAGCAAAATGAAAAAATTAAGGATTTACAGTATTTATGTAAATCGGATCCTCATTTTATCCCCCTGAAAATCAAATTTTTGAACACTTATCTAATTTCAACTTAGTCACTAACTCGTTTAACCAAACCTCAAAACAGCAATTTTTTGGGCTATTTGGAAAATTGATATTTCAGTAGAAAAACTCTGACGATCTAAGTCAAATTTTCAGGGGGATAAAATGAAGACCTGGTCAAATTTATACCTTCAGATTTTGTGTGATGCTTGACAATAGGGTTTAGAAAATTAGAAAATCATAAATTAAAATAATTTAAATTTTAATATTGAATAGCATTTTCATACTATAGATTGCTGTATAGATTCCATACATAAATTACTTAGATGTTCTTTAATTTAGATAAAATCTAAAATGAGATGGAGAAATGTGACTGAAGTGACTTTTTATAGAAAAAGTGATTAAAAAGTGACAAAAAGTGACTTAAGTGAGTTTGTGACAGCCCTGCTCATGGAGGATTGTTTTGTTATAAAGACGTAGTTCCTTGACCAGAATCGGGGTGATATATTTTATATGATCATGATAAAAGACTGTCATGATCAACTTCTTTATTGAATAAGAACGCTATATCTAAAAATTATAATCCATTCAATACTCATTTACTTATCAAATTTAGATTGGTAGTAAAAGTTATATTTTCTCAAGTTGTTTTTTTTTTGTTAGTTTTGTTAGTTCAAGCTACGACCTTAAGATTCTGTAATCGCCCCATAAAACGACTACTTATTAGTGAAGAAAAATACTGGGAACCTTGCAAAAAATCTGCTTCCTATTCAAATTCCAAATTTGAAGCAAGCGATCACTTGATGGAAAAGGGGAACGAATAGGGAAATTGAGGTGTGAGAACACCTCTATGCTGGAAGCTTTTCTTTTAGTCAGATTTTCTTCGCGGATGACTCAAATTGAACTTCTTGGCATTTGACTGATTTTTAATTTCAGTATCTTAATCGATTTCCAAGATTTTACAATAGTCTTTATATTACGAATACCTCTCAGATAAATAATTTTTCAAAAGAATGATTGAGTCAAGGGGGTTGAAAATGGTTTTTTGGATTATGAAAGGAGTCTGAGGGGATGGAAAAGGCGATTTCGCCTGCGTTTTCAATAATTTATTGTTTCTTATTCATTTCTTATTTTTCGTTCCTCATTATTATTATTTGTTTATTTTTCGTACATCATAGAAGGTTTTTATATAGTTCAAAACACTCATTTCATGAACCCGAATAAATTTTATACTTAAAATATTGGTGTATTTCAAAAATTGAGAATTTTTTATCCTTTATACGTTGAACGAATTGACAAATCTGTATATATCATAATTTTATGTGGCCATACAGGCCAGTGAAATACATAAATCAATTTTTCTTTTTATAACAAATAAATTCAGTAATTACAATATTGATTTATACCGAAGGTTAAGAAAGATTTTCTCTAACAAACGTTGAAAAAATTCACAAGTCTGTACAAATCATAACTTGATTTGGTCATAGAATGCTTCCTAATATATGAGTCGATTCATGTTGTGAAAATGAATGGATTTGGTACTTATTATGTTGCAATATATCTAATATTTTTGAAAAACTACTTATAAACAAAAAATTATAAACTTAATAAATTCTTGAGAATGAAAATTTTTGTATGGTGATAACTATAAACATTCTGTTGAATTATGTCAACTAAATACCATCCCGTGTTTGAAAAAGACGGGTTACAGAGCGTGGTATTACTGTCAATACTGCGATAGGAAGTCTCAAATTTTTGAATTTTTCAATTCATCTTTTGTCATTTTCAAAAAATTTAATAAATAAACCTCAACCCTTTTTTGTTCAGAAAGGATGTATTTTATTAAAATCTACGTAATTTTTTTCCTTGCTATAATAATAATTGCGAAAAAATTCACATCTAAAATGGGCATTATTTAGGACTACAATCCTTCCAAATTTCATAACCCTAGCTCTACTTGTTTTCGAGTTATCATAAAAAAAGTATTGTTCACACACACACGGGAATTCTTTCAAAACCTCAATTTCGGTCTCCTGAGGTCGAATTATGTCAAGATATGTCAAGAAAAGAAGTTCGAAAATTTCCATTAATAAGGTAAATGTCCCAGTTTGGGCGAGTGACGCAGTTTGGGCAAATTCTCAGATACTATAGATAAATCCGTGGCAATCTTAAAGTTAATGACACCAGCAATAGTTTAATCACATTGTAGAATGAATTAAATATATTTTTGATATAGGTTTTATAGTCATTTTATTATTTATTCGTACTGTTTAAACGTTAAATACTCAAGCGCGCCGCCATCTGCGACTGATCGAGCATAACATTGCTCTCGGCTTGTTAGTTCAGGAGTTGACACGATGCGTTGTTTTTCGTCACAACAGTGCTTGAAAAATTTTGTGGTGTGAGTGTTTCATTGAAAAGTAAGTAATAATTATAAGTTTTTCCGAAGGGCTCGTAATATAACTCAAAGTTAATGCATAATTCGTATATTTGATGCCTCCTTAATACGGACGGAAAAAGCGGTTGGAGGAGTTTGGGCGAGTGTTGACAAACAACAAGGTTACATAAAAATTATGCATATTTTTTAGATAACAAGCACAATATCTCACTCCTTAAAGCTTTCCCCTACCATGACGCGTATTTTTTAAAAATATTTGTGTTGAGTAATTGATAAAAATGTACGCGAAACGATTACAATGACAATGTGACAGCCATTTCTTTCCGCCATATTCGGGATAGCGTGAATTTGGTCTCAGTATCAATCGCGATATCCCACCGCTGTAGGAAATCAAACATAGCGTCGCTCGCCCCAACTGGGACATTCGATTCGCCCAAATTGGGTCAGAGGAAAAATTCATTCGCCCAAATAGATTCATCGGAATAGCATGAAATATTCTTCATTATTCAATAAAAATTGTTTGTTGATATCGATGAGCAGACAAAATGGTGATGAAAAAATGTTCAAACTGTGCAATATTAGGAACTTTCCTCGATTCATAAGTTTTAAAATACTTTTATAAGCAAAATACGCCGCACAAATCCTTACACTCGCCCAAACTGGGACATCTACCTTACCTTGCTAGAATTCTACCATCTCGCACTGGCAGACGAGAGAGTCCAGGAGACAGGGGAACATGCGAGGCGATCTTAACGCAATCACGCAGTACCGTAGCGACAAAGTCGGCAGCTTGAACACTCGCGTGTATGTTTCACACTTATTTTTAAATACAGGCG
Organism: Melikaiella ostensackeni; assembly: GCA_032362435.1. NCBI lineage: Eukaryota > Metazoa > Arthropoda > Insecta > Hymenoptera > Cynipidae > Melikaiella > Melikaiella ostensackeni. Next base: position 18,828 of record JAUMHM010101288.1, read on the forward strand.
GAAAATCCTCATTTTATTAGTCTTCATTATTACAAAACGTCCATCCTTTATGATAGCAAGAATCTACATTGATACAAAATACACTTAACTAATATTATGTATTCCTACTGTGAATGGTTCATACGGAAATATGGAAAGAAGAGATTTCAGTTTAGTCAGAAAAAGAAATTTGGGTCAATCGAAAGGTTAACCACTCATGAATTTAGTTGGAAACCTGTTTCCGGATTTTTTTGAATTCTTTTGAAGAATTGAAATAAATATAAATAATAATAATAATAATAAATATAATAATAATATAAATAATAACTATTAGGCGAAGAATTAACTACTATTGATTTTGGGTATACACCTGTTATTGAATCCTTCTGAGTTTCTTGAACTCGTTTGAAGTTTTACCTCCTCATAGAGGGAGGTTTGTGATACGTAAATTTTCAAATGCAGTTTCAATTGTCGTCCAGCCCTGATAAGCTTTTGAACTAGATCGGCCAATCGGTCTGTTGACCTATTGACGAACATTCTATGGCCTTTCATGATCTGCTAATGACGATTTACGTAGAAATTTAAAAAAGGGTTTGTTTGGTTTATATGAGGAAAACTTTTTTAATATTGGGAACACATCATTGTTTTTAATGTAATTATTCGCGTCTTTCTGGCGCGTCGATTGACTTATTGACGAACCTTTCATGACCTTTCATGACCTGTTACTGACTATTTATGAATTTTCAAAAAGAAATTTTTTTTTTTTTATGAGGAAAACTTCTTTGATATTGGGATTTTATGAAAATTGGGAATTCAGTAATACAAAAATATAGGCTTGAAAAATGTTGAAAGAGTACATTTTTACATTTTCATATCAATGAAAAGGTATCAATTTTATATGAAAACTGACTTTCGCTGATTGAGAAAAAATGGATTTTACTTCAGTGTCTGCCTACCGTTATCGTCGTTGTCGTCATCGTCTGTGAAACATGTCAAGAAGCAAAAATGTTCGTCTCAAAATGATCTACGAATTTACTTGAGATCATTTTTTTAATAAAACGCATATATTAATTTTAATCGGAAAAAATGTATTTAAAAATAAAAATTCCATTTTCCATTCAAATTATGCAAGATACGATAAAATCTTAATGAAAAAAACTGTTCACCTCAGAAAGGTCAAAGTATTTTCTTGCAACCATTTTTTGATGAGGCGCATCGTTATTCTTTTAATCGTGGAAAATGTCATTAAAAATAAAAAATATCACTATCCACCAACACTGCGAGATATGAAAAAATGCTCGATAATTGAATGGTTCATCTCACAAAGATCTACAAATTTTTCCAATACTGAAAGGAGGTGTTTCGGGTTTCAATCGTGTGGAAAACTACGAATCTTTCATCATAATGAATCATCGTGAAAGCTTTAAATCTATTTTCCAATACTATTTTTAGATAAGACGCATCGGTTTTGTTTTAATCGTCAAAAATACCATTCAAAATAACAAATTTCAATTGATAGAAAAACGACATGAGACACAATAAAATTTTCGGCGTCAAAAGTTTTCGCTTACAGCAGAAGTCTTGAACCAAGGTACAGAAATTAATATAACATGCATCTCATACAAAAGAGTTCAAAATCATGTACAAAATTTTGCGATTTGGACATACTTTAATTGAGTGCGAAGCGCGAGACACGTGATGAAAATGTATTCGTTAAAAGGTGAAGAAGCTTCAACAAAAGAAAATTGAAAATCACCAAATTACAGTTGTCAGTGGCTTAAACTCTAATTTTTAAAGGTCTGTGGAAAAATGTGAGGGAAGTACAAAGACCAAGCGTTACTGAAAAACCTCCCTATCTGAGGGAGCAAAGTACTCATAAAGTAAGCACAAATAAATACACCCATGGCGAATATCACCATAGTACTTTGCAGCTGTATTTTGAATTCTTTTAAATTATTTCGAATTAACTTGAATTATTTCAAATAAATTGATTAAACTTAGCTCTTAACGACGACACAGTGCTTTTTTTGATCTTAAGGAGTAAAAGAACGTCTGCTACACACATTATTTTTGAAAGTACCCAGTTCCATGCACTTTTTTCCATTCAAATACTTTTGAATCCTTTCAAATTTTTTAAATTTATACTTAAATTCATTTTATATTTATGGTTATACTCGTAGATATAATACTTTGTATACTTGTGTATTCTTGAATTCAGATTCAGAAAATTGTGCCATGCAGTCTGACGGAAGGGTTAAGTAGTTTAAATACTTCAACTTTAATTATTATTGGATGAAGGCAAAAGTTTTTGGTAATTAGATTCTTTATTCGTAATTTCGGAAAAAATTGCATGCATCTCATAACAATTGCATTAAATTTAAAGAGTGCTTCTCAACCCGTTTGATATCGTATACATACAAGCTTCTGCACTGATGATCACGCTCTCGTAATGCAATTACATAGCATTCCATTAGATAGATTATATACTCAAGGTATGAATTTCGGCTACTGATACTTTCAGTTTGTAATTAAAGAGCATTATACTAGTTATGAAAACCTATATTACATTATCATTCTTAATTAATGGTCTGATATAGTTCCTATAATACATAATGATACAACATGACATACTTGTGAGTACTGTAAAATAAATTATGTATTGCTCTGGTATATCGAAGTACTTCTTTTAACTGCAATGTTTTATTCAACGGAGTATGCTTTATATTTCGAATAAATCATCATTTGCGTTAATTTATTATCAGTTTGTAAGGTTGGCTAAACTGAATATTTTATTCTACGTATGATTAATAAATTTCAAAATTTGTGAACGAAATCTTTTTCATATCATGTAATATACATTATTATTATTATAGTAAATGAGTAGCGAAAAATCAACTTACATTAACATTTATATTCCTTACAGGGAGTACAAGACCAGGAGGTTCCTTTTTTGGAGCGAAACGATAAAATTCTGCTTCGTCGAGGTACCACTTCACTGTATAGAGTAGTTTACCCTCTAGGTCGTAATTGCAGGTCAGCAGTACTGAATCTCCAGAACGAACCATCCTGGGCACTGTGATTTTTAGATTCCTCAATCCAATTGCACCTGGAAAGAATATATTCAAACTTATTAATTCAAATATAATTACATATTATGTAAATCTTGAATAATGGCCTAATTTTAATCATGTATTTTTGATCTTCTGAATAATGCAAAGCGAGAACCAAAGGAGTTATGATCGGTTTGTGTTGTACACTGAGGAGGGCACCAGCCTCCTGCAGTTTGGTTTCTAAGATGGAAAAAGACTATTTATTGCTCCAAAAATGTGATAAGAAATCTCAATCGTGAATAAATGTTTTTCAATAGGAGAAATGCCCACTGCACGAGAAAAATATTTGAAAACACTAAGAAATATTGAAAAATGAGCGCGTGGAAGAAGCTGCTAGAATTTTTAAATGTATTTTTCAGAAGAACGATATCTTTCGCGACAGTGCACGTTAGCGACTGTTTTCGGAAGAACTCTTGAGTTGTAATTTGAAACCCTAACACGAATGACCGTCGGAATTTTTTATAGTTTCCTGCTTAAATGTGGAAAACGTGTTCTCTTTTGAAACTAAGGACTCTGAAAAATGTATGTTTTACACAAGATAAAATGTTACAAGTGAATACAAATGTTACAAATAAAATACTCATCGTAAGTTGCGCTTTTAATAGGAGAAATGCCCACTACATGTAAAGAATATCTAAAAACACTGAAAAATATTGAAAAATAAGCGCATGGAAAAAGCTGACAGAATTTTGAAATGTATTTTCCAGAAGAACGATCTCTTTCGCCACACAGCACGTTAGCGACTGTTTTCGAAACAACTCTTGAATTGAAATTTGAAATTCTAACACGGCTGACTGACGAAACTTTTTATAGCTTCCTGCGTGAATGTGAAAAAGCTGTTTTCTTTTGAAACTAAGGCCTTTGAAAAATTTATTTTTTACATAAGATAAAATGCTACAAATCAATACAAATGCTACAAATAAACACCTGAGGTGATTGCTAGAGATATTGATCAGCGACCCGTGTCGGAGCGGTGTTGTGGGACGAGAGTGTTGTTTGAATGAACAACACGTGACTTCTAGATTGATCTAAAACCTATCCCTTCTCCTACACATCTCTTAATTACACATAACATATAAAGTTCTTGATTCCCGGTAATATAGCGAGGCTAGAAACGAAAGAGTTACGCTTACCCCGAAAGAGATTTGACTTAATGGTATAATAATGATAATAATAATAATATAATATAATATAATTTGAAGCCGAAGGTGTTCTCGCGTTGTCGTCGCGGTAGGGCTTGAGCTTTTCTCTCATGACTTCGACGGCTATGTTGACGGTAGCATTGCTACTAACAGGGTTTTCCATGCCAAACAGGCGGAGGACGAAGAGGAAGGGGACTAAGCAGAACATCAAAACCCAAAATAATGGAGAGTTTAATGAATAAATTGATACGATGGTCGCTACACGAGGATCGTCGGGACGTCCCTGGAGCCACCGCTGGGAGCCACAGCATGCGGGACGGTGGTGATGGTGAGCTGCG
>JAUMHM010101366.1:0-23369 GCA_032362435.1 Melikaiella ostensackeni
CTACAAGTTAAATACGGATCATATAGATATAATTTTCATAATAACTTTTCCTTCAATATATAACCTTATTGCTATGACAAAAACATAGTAAGTCATGACTGTTGTGACTTACTATGTCTCAGTAATTGAAAATGTACTTACTAGGTATTGCATAGTCATAAAAACTGAGATTGAAACTTTTGGTGCCACTTTCAAACCTAGCAAGTCCAGTTTTCAACGAAAAACGATACATTTTAATATGTTAGAGTACACTGCATTATAAATAATGACATATAATAAATCATAATAACCAAAGTCGACACATTAAAACATTTTGGTGAAGGTTTTGCACATTTTGTAGGTTAAAATACGTATTTAAGAAAAAGAGGTTGTCCTGTGAAATCAACTCAATGTGCTTTACTAGGTTTTACATTGGGACAGCAGTTCTGTATTCTCCTTGCCTCAAATGAAACCCGCATTTTGTCAACAATGTGCTGCTTTATAGACAGCAGCTTCGACTTGCTCAACGTGTGATAGTGGATTTTCAGTTCGTGGGCGAACTTTTTGAGCCTCACTGTAAAAGGCTTACCAGATGTGATGTAGTCAATCACACACAAAAACAATAACAAGAAGCATAACAGATACTATGGAGATGCACGGAGAGAAATGCGGATTCAGAATCTGTCTTTGAGTACCCGATATGAAGGAGTGAATGTAAGGAAGTAGGACTAAAAGCTAGAAGCTTAGCAATTGATTTTCAGGATGAAATTCTGCGACTGAGTCGTAGACTTGCTTTACACTTGCATCATCTATTCCATGGCCGTTTGCTAATTTTATAGTATTCTTATTCTTCTATAGTATAGTATTCTTTCCGAAAAAATCAACGTAAAAATGAATTGCTAGACTTCTAGTACTCAGTGAAAGATTTTGGATTTGCATTTTTCTTCGTGTGGTTGATTTTCTTTGTTTACTCCTGACGTAACAGGCTGCTGGCAACCAGAATTACGCCAATTGAATCCTCTTTATCATTAAGGAATTGCGAAAGGCAAGTTTCACCTACATATAGATTAAGTAGCTATACGTCCACCACCACCACCACCACCATATTCAAGTGTTTTTCATTTTTTAATTGAAAATCTTTTTCTTCAACTCTCTTATTAGTTTGAAGTCGACATATTTTTCTCAAAATCTTGTTTTATGAATTATTATTTTACTTTAATCACGTAAAGATAGGAGGTTTTCCAAAATTTAAATTTTTCAGTTATTTTCTAATTTACGAAACACAATTTTGCTTTTTGTCTTTCGATATATCTTCTTAATTGAACGAATTCTACATGTGTAACTTGGTCTCTAGCAATTTATACGACAGAATATCGACATCTTGACAAATACTAAATGTTATTTCTTTTAAAATGTTTCTTATTCCTTAGCAATTTCATGGAGAAATACAGTACATTAATAGAATTTCAGATTAACACGCCTCACTTCAATGGCCACTCGCAAAGATGAATATCTTATCATATAACAGTGAAAGTTACTTTTGATGTGATATTAAGCTCATTCCACTGGTTATACTTTTCTAACTCTTAGTATAGCTTTTCACCCAATTAGAATCTCTTTTTCAGCAATCCACCCTAATAAAATCTGCCCACTTCGCAGGCACTTTCTCATCGAGCTTCGCGCTCCGAAACATGTGGATCTCGCGCTTCGCGCTGCGTCTTATATGTTCTTCATGTACATATTTCTAAATTTGTTTTTGATCTTAAATGAAAGAGGAAATTTATTTACTTAAGGCTCTGTCGGCCTCAAGGAATACATTTTCATCATAACATTCGCGCCTGCTTTTTGCGTTCACCGTATAATATATATAAATAAATAGTTAACATGACGATTAAAAAATTCTCTTAATGGACGATTGGGATTATGGAGGAATGTTTAACGGCAATTTTATTTGGCTTTTAAAAGCACAATTTCTACTCTTCTGACTTTTTTTCTTATCTCGCGTCGTTTGGTTCAAGAATTAAAATTAAAATATTCCAATATCATTTTCCTACTTAAAAATAAACTATGCCTCCCACCAAGAAATGTTCAAAAGAAAGTTTATGGATCTTCGTAGAAGCAACAATTTTGATATCCTAACTATTTTTCGTATCTCGCGTCATTTAGCTTAAAATTTTAATCTTCGATATTTTGAGAAAATTCAAAAAATTGTTATGGCAATCTTGTAGAGCTTTCAAGAAGCAACGTTTTTCTTGTCTTAACATTTTTTCATATCGTGCATTGTTTGGCTCAAAATTTTCATTTTCGTTTCTTTTTTTCAATTTTGATAATGCTATAACTCTCATGATTTTTTTTATCGAAAAAAGTCATAGAGACGAATTGTTTGACTTTCTGAGTACTACGAATACTCGTGCATATCATTTTTAAATCTTGAAAAAATGGTCTCAAAAATTTTGGAAATTCTCCAACTTCTTGAATATTCATCCAAAATGGCTGGCTTACGAACCCGATCTTCAGTTTACGACATTGAAAAAATGTACCAGAGGCCAATTCAATGGATTTATTCATTCAAAAGTTATCGTGCTCACAGGCAGACAGACATACAGGCAGACACATTGGTAAAAACATGTTTTTCGGGTTCAGAGGGTCTCAAAACGTAGACATTTGACAAAAACGGGGGGAGAGAGATCAAATTTCACACAAATCTAATACCTTCTCTGATAAGAATGTAAAAATGGAATTCCTACACCGGATTCGTCAAGAGGCAATAAACATTAATTTTGCTATACAATTTTAGAAGGTGGTGTAACAGGAGACAGAAAAATAGTAAATCCAATGTGGAAAGCTTTTTTGAGCTTTGATTGACTAAAAGAAGATTCGGGATTAGTGCGAAAGTTACACTTAGTGTAAGAAAAGTTAACCAGTGGAATAAGCCCTAAAGCCCTGGGTTTCTTTTGTAATTTACTTATCTGCTCTGACCTTGGGTCACTAACTGATCGCTTCTCTTTGTTTGTAATGGATAGGGCTCTTTTAGATTACAAAAACATTTTATTATAATTTTACATTTTATTGAATTGAATCAATGGTGTAGGTGATTGCGGTTTACACATGGTTTGCCCACTCTACTCGAAAAGACCGTGTGATTTCGCGGCGGACACCTACTGGAACTGCATTGACTTCTTCTTTGGTCAATGCTTCAACAGCGCCACTGTTCATATTGATTCTCGCCCGTTTTTTCTCACCGTGATGATATGCATAGATTCCCGCAAGAACATTAGGACTTTCCAATATTGCGAAGACGTCACCATCGGATGTCGACAATACAATTCGTTCTTGAGTTGGCTTAGACTGATACATATTCCTTCCTATTCTGAGTTCAATTTGTTTATCGGCAGGAAAAGTATATTTCCGGAATTCGAATATCAGTTGCAGATTTCCGAAGGGAATAAGCCGAATGAAACTAAGATTTTCGAGTCCACATTCTAGTCCGTCAGGACAAGGAAGCCTTGTAGGAGGAACAATGCACCTGGCAGAAGGAGGACGCCTTGCAGAAGGAAGACGACTTGCAGAAGGAAGACGACTTGCAGAAGGAAGACGCCTTGCAGGAGACCTGGACCTAGCACGAAAACAAGGCTCAGCAGGAGGAAGAGATCTCTCAGGAGAATGGTTTCTGTCAGGAAAATAAAAAGGTCGGCCACGAGGAACACCAGGAATAGGTTCACCATTGGGTAAACATTCGAACTGTGAACTCCACTCTGCAACAAGAAAAAGAGGAATACATTTTTTAAAAGTACATTGGTATTTGTTATAAATTTAATCGGAGTACAGAGTTGCACAAGGTGCATGCGCCAGACCTAAAATATATTATTCCAAGGAGACGACTTATAAAGAATAAACAACACCTTCAAACCATCCTTAAAACAGTATTTACAGGTCAAGAACTTCAAAAGATTTTCCTAGAGTCCAAGGCTTATAAAGGAATGGAGTACTGTGATCTAATTGGCTAACGAAGAGCCGTAGCAAACTTTATTGCACGCTGAACGATTCTCATTACACAGCTACACAAAAATTTGAAAAAATTCTGATCTGGGGGTGAGACCATGTTGATTATATGTTTTTTGGGTCGCTGAAACCAAATCCGAAGTTCATTTCACCCCATCACGCCAGGCTTCCGACATAACCTCAAAAAGTCTTCACAGATACCCTAAAATGAAAATTAATGCTGGCCTGAGTGCCACAATGGCACTATCCGCACTAGACTCGTGTAGTGTAGTGTGCTGGCCCAAAACAAATGTTGATATAAATGTACTATGTTAACACGGATCTAGAGAAGAGGATCTCCTCAAAAATGAATTCTTAGACGTTAGACTTCTTTTAATGTAATAAGAAACGTCGATGTTATGTGCTCCTGCGATGTAAGCGTCCAATCGGTGAGTTTCAGGTTATGTTTCATATTGTCCAATATCCTATATTTTCTGTGAAAACTTTTTATTTTATGAAAAACGTTGTGCGTTCTTTAGCTAATGAGTGACAGGATAATGTCTAACCTGGAGAGGCTTTACGTCGCATAGTGGGGGGAAACGTTGAAATTCGTTCCAAAATAGCCTAGAGCCAGGAATTCCTAATCGATTTTAATATTTCCTCTTGTAAATACTGCTAACTAAATCCCAAAGAGAAATATTAGACCAAAGAGTCATTCTTACAATTTTATTTTTTGTCTTTTCGTAAACAGTCGAAATAAACTAAGAATCAATCGAAATCAGTACAGTCGAATCGAGTATACAAAACTAATTCTCCGAAGGTTTGAATCAATTTTTATGAACATACATTACAATGAATACATTCTGATTCTAATAAAAGGACTTCAAATTGGTTTAATAGTGATGTTCCATTAGAAAACTTTGTCCTTCAAACATATTTGTCAATGCTATAAACGAATTATTTAAATAAATGCACTATCCGGCTATTTATTCACAGTAATACAGGTACATTCTGCTTCCACTGAGACTATATACAATTGGCTCAAAATAGATGTCCAATTATAAAGCTTTGCACTACCAACACATTTGTTAATGCTGTAAGCAAATATAGTATTCAGCGATTTATTCACAGAGATACATTCTGCTTTCACTAAAACTTTTTTAAATTGGCCTCACAGTGACGTTCAGTTATTAAACCTTCTTCTTTCAACATATTTGTTTAGTTTTTAAACATATTCTATTAACAAATTCACGTTTCGGACATTTATTTACAGAAATACATTATCATAGTCTAAAATCAAAAAGTGTGCTGTGGAGAATTAACTTTATTTTCTGAGAAAAATATCCAGTTTTCTCACCTAATATTTTTAAAGTATTGAAAATAAATCGAAATTTCTATTTGTTTATCGCAGGCTTTACAGCCGTTCCCCTATTCCCCTGTTTTTCTCTTTTTCTCGTTTGGTTTTTTGTAGAAAATTCTCCTATTTTGGAAGGAAATAAAATTGGTTGAAAATGAATTTTTTGTGTTGAAAATTCATATTTTCGGTTTGATAGTTAAACTATTCTGTTGAAAATTGGATTCCGTTTGTTGAAAAATAATTTTTTAAATTGAAAATTGAACTATTCCAGTTGAAGATTCTTTATTTTACTTGTAATTCATTTCTTTTATTGAAAATTCAACTATTTTTGGTTTTAATTTTATACTTTTTGGTTGGAAAGTCGGCTATTATATTTTTCGTTGAGAATTCATTTTATTTTATGAAAAATTTTATTGTTTGGTTGAGAATTTAATTATTCTGTTGGGAATTCAACAATTTTGATAGAAAGTCACCCTTTTCAGTTGAAAATTCGACAGATTTCTTGACAGTTCGCCTTCTTGTGTTGAAAATTCAACTATCTGGTTGAAAATAAACTCTTCAGTTAAAAATTCACATTCGCGGGCTGCAAATTCAACTTTCTTGTAGAAAATTGACTTATTCGGCTTGAAAATTAAAAAATTGTGAATGTAAAATATTTCTTGGTTGACAATTCAACTATTTTGTTAAAAAATTGTCTTTTTGGTTTACAAATTTGTCTCCTTTGGTAGCACTTTATACTTTTCTGGTCAATTATACAATGGCTTGGTTTTGAATTACTCTGTTTTGGTCGAGTATCCAGCTATTTAGTTGAAAATTAACTACTCTGTTGAAAATTCGTATATTTGAGTTAAAAATTCAACCGTTTTGTAGAAAAGTCGTCTTTTTTGGCTTGAAAATTAATTTCTGTTGGTAAAAATCTGATCATTTTCTGGTTGAAAATGCAACTGTTTAGTCAAAAATTAATCTCTTTGGGTTTAGGATTCAACTATTTTTGATTACTAATTAATTAGTAATGAAAATCCAAATAAGTTCTGATTTCTTTCATTCTGAATGACCACTTGAAGCCATTTACTGGTCAATCCTATTACATTTTTCTTTGAGTATCTATCTTTTTTAAAAAAATTCGTCTGCTTCGATAAAAGTTGAAGAACTTCGTTGAAAAATCATGTTTTTTGATTAAATATTCATCATTTTAGTTGACGAAAAGGTTTTCTTCTAGTTGAAAATTAATTTTTTCAACTGAAAATTGAACTATTTCGTTCTTGGTCAAATATTCATATTTTTTGTTGATAATCCACTTATTTTGTTGATAATTCGTCTTTTTTGGTAGAAAATCAGTCTTCTTGGCAGAAATTTCATTTTTTGTTTAAAAATGCAACTGTTTGATCAAAAGTTGAACTACTTTGTTGGAAATACGTTTTTTTTTTGGTTAATATGGTTTCCTTATAAGATTCCAAAATATTAATTGGTTACAATATTTTTATCGTGCACCACTAACGGTGGAATACAAAATAAATTTGATGACATTTTTTTTTCTGAATTATAGAACCACCGTCTTTGGAATTTTCTATTCCATTTCTTCATCAAAATTAATTTAAACATTTATTGTATTGATTTCGAATATCAGATGCCACTGTTCTGATTTTGATTAACTCCAAGCTTGTGTTCATTGTTTACGGAAATATAAAAAATTAGGTTGGAAAAATGACCATTTTTTTCACTATATTTTTCAACGCAAAGGCACAATGAACAAATGAATAGAAAAATCGGCTCTCATAATTCTCTTTGGAATTTGGTTAAGATTATTTCCAAAAAAATGATCGAAACCAGTTAAGGATTCTGGGGTCTAGGCTGTTTGACACGCTTGGATATTTCCAGACATATAGTATGTCGAAAGCCCGTAGAGATTTTTTCAGTTATATTTGATTAAACTAAAGATAAGGTTTCAAAGATTACCTCCTATAAATTTCACAATGGTGCTACGAGTATAACTTTCCTACGTCATGAGAGAAGTTGAAGTAAAGGTAAAAAATTGGAGAAATTCTAGTATTTGAAATGAAAAACTTTTCCCGTGATATATCCTCTTCCAAAAGGTAGATATATATCTACTAGAGGTCATTCAACGTGGAAGTTCTGAAGCTTTCTAAACATTTTTGGAAATCAAGTCTACCCTTAATTTCCACTGCGCTATCATGATTCAAAGTCATTAGTGATGTTTAGTACCGCTCAGATAATTTCTGATAGTAGGGTACGTCGGACAAATTGTTATTTGTGGAAATCTTATAAATTTATCTAAAATTATAGATATATTATTATATTTTTGTATTTACCAATCGAATTGAGGATGAATGCGAAGGTGAAGAGCAGAGTATAAACGAACCTCATTTTTTACAAGTTGAGGAGAAACTGAATAATAGATTAATTCAGAATTTGCTTAACAACGTAACTAATGATTATTCTAGTGCTTTTTCAGATTGTATAATACACCTCATAGTCGTCATCTCGCAGACTGTATAAGCCTCTAGCTTATCCTTCTGAGATATTTATATCTCATGAATCAGTCCAGTGGAAAGAATTTGTTCAGCATAGTCCGTGTTAATTGGAAAAAAAATAAAGCTATATATCTTCGAATCGTGCTCCGATGAGAATTATAATCTTATTAAAAAATTTTTTCAACCATTCAAAAATATTTTAATCAACTTTGCCGCGTTAAATATTCAAGAATGAACTAAAATCTTCAAAAAATAATTTTAAAAAGAAAAAGAGGAAAACGTGTTGAAAAAATAATAATATTTGATAAGAAAACAAATCTCGGTACTAAATTGAAGTTTTTTTAGTAAATAACTTTTGTATAATCCATATATTCTTGATGAGAAATTATCTTTTTTCTCTTCGAAAACACCATCAACAATAATATTTCAATTATTGAAAGTAGAACTACATACATTTTTTCCTAGAGTCGCACCCTCGGAAAAATTTGTCATCATTCTATTTTTGTGAATTCTGTTAAATTCTCAGAGCATATATGATGATTACAACATTCGGTTTGAAGGCCAAAGATAAGCTTAGTTTAAGACTTGAAAAGGAACTCGTTTCTGTTGCTAAGCAGATTGCGAAACCGTAGAGGAGAATTACGCAAAGTTTGCGTACTCAAAGAAACACAACTATGCTGACATCATATTTTATGAAATTTCAATGTATTTGTCATTTAGTCATGCATATGAGATTTAATCTGCTGAATTATATCTGTATCAACTTTGAACTTCTTAAAAAATTTAATGAGATATTTTCATCTTCTGAAGTGTTATAATATAAGAAATTTCAGTGACAAAAGAAAACAATACAGAAGGAGAAAACGTCCCCGGTATAATAAAAAATTTGTTCATTTATTTCAATATTCTCCAGTTTTTAAATAATTGAAATGTTTTTCAACTTTTACATTAGTTTCAAATTAAAATCTATTTCCTATCTTTTTTTATGTATTACTTGCGTACGTCCTTATTAAAACAGCCGATTTAGTCTCCTGTCAATTAGGTTCAATATCAGACAGGATTTAGTTTCAAGTTGACCCTTATTGACAAGCGATAAAGTAAGCTGTTTTAATAAGGACGAACACACGTAATGCAAAAAACAAGGCTCTCCGAAATTTCCATTCGTCAGTTACTTTCCAGTTTTTGTGATGCAAGTTCTTATGTTTTTTTATTCTTTCATTTCTATACATTTTTTTAATTAAACGAATAACTTACGTATAACAGGGCATATAGCCATTTATATGAGAAGAATCTCGAGACTTTGGGACGTACTAACTGATGGTTTATTTCTTTGAATTACTTCTTATTCCGTAACATATTTAGGAAGAAAAACAATATATCACTAAAATTTTTAATTAACGCGCCTCACTTGAGAGGCCAATCTTGGCCAACAAAAAGAGCCCTTACTTCTAATTGACCATTCTTCCTTTGACGATCGGAGCAGATGACGCGCAGTCATGTTTCTTTGATATTAAATAAATGTCAAAAGGTTAAATTTCGCGTCAAGTAATAGTGAAAGTTACTTTTTATATGATATTAAACTTATTACACTGGTTACACTTCTTTTACATTTAGTGTAGCTTTTACACCAATCCCGAGTTTCCTTTTTGGCAATCTAACTTGAAAAAAATGTAATTAATAGACCCGATTTATAAAGGACCAATGACCCTTGATTTCACTATACGATCTCATAAGGCGGTGTAGCAGAAGCAAGCAAAAAAGCAAATCCGGTGCAAAAATTAACTTTTTTGAGGTTTGAGCGACAAAATAAGGATTCGGGATTGGTGCAATAGCTACATTCAGTGTAAGAAAAGTGTAATCAGTGGAATGAGCTATTGAGCGCTAGACATTTTTGGAATCACAAACATTATATTTTGGTTCTACGTTTTTTTTTTAATTGAATTAAAGACGTTGGATAAAGGAGACTTAGAATTTTTTGGGGTTGCCCCCAATTATGAATACGGTCTTGCCCCTATATTTATCTTCGGAAGCAGATTGTAGGATAAATAGGCAAAACTCACCGAGTATTCGGAGTCTGATGAAATCCTTGAAGCCATATAACGAAAAACACACAACGGTGATTTATCTTTTTTTTCAAAACTACCTATCGGGATATAAAAACAAAAACTTACAATTTTTGTCATGAACATGCATCCTGAAATTATTTTTTGCAGAAATACAAAGATAAAATACTATTTATAAAGTTATTTACTAAGGTCACGTGTCATTTATAAATGCATGAATTTACTAAGTTTAGACAATTATTTATTGCTAACTTCACAAGTCACTTTCCTATATAAATAAATGAATTTACCAACTTTGTGAAATTATTTATTTATGAATACACATGTCTTTGTTTCTTATGAATAAATGATTAAATAAATTAACCAACTTTGCGAAATTATTTATTTCCAAATTCAAAAGTCTATTTCTTATAAACAAATAAATCCCCTAAGTTGTAAAATTATTTAATGCGAACTTCACAATTCACTTTCCTTCATAAATGAATAAATTCATCAACCGTGTAAAATTATTTATTCATAAATTCACAAGTCTCTGTCCTTTATGAATAAATAAATAAATTCACCAACTTTGCGAAATCATTTATTCCCAAATTCACAAGTCTCTTCCTTGTAAATAAATAAATAAAAACTCCCTATGTTTTTAAATTAATTATATATAGATTCACAAGCCTATTTCCTTTATAAATAAATTAATTTACTAACCTTCGGAAATCATTTATTCATATATTTACAAGTCTCTGTCCTTTACGAATAAATAAATGAATAAATTTACCAGCTTTGCGAAATTATCTTTTTCCAAATTTACATGCCCATTTTTTGTAAATAAACAAAAAAAATTCTTTCAGTTTCCAAATTATTTAAATACGGATTCACAAGCCTATTTCCTATATAAATAAATTAATTTATCAACCTTTTGAAATAATTTATTTATAAATTCACAAGTCTCTGTCCTTCATGAGTGGACAAATGAATAAATTTATCAACTTTGCGCAATCATTTATTTCCAAATTCACGAGTTCATTTCTCATAAACAAATACATTTTCTTAGTTGTCAAATTATTTATTGCTAACTTCAAAAGTCACTTTCTTTTATGAATAAACAAATTTAGCAGCCTTGTGAAATTATTTACTTATAAACATACAAGTTTCTGTCCTTTATGAATAAATGGATAAATGAATTTACCAACTTTGCGAAATTATTTATTTGCAAATTCACAAGTTCATTTCTTATAAACAAATAAATTTCCTGAGTTGTCAAATTATTTATTGCTCACTTCACCATTTACTTTCCTTTATAAATGAAATAATTTACCAACCTTTTGAAATGATTGATTTATAAATTCACAAGTCTCTGTCCTTTATGAATAGACAAATGAATAAATTCACCAACTTTGCGAAATCATTTATTTCCAAATTCAAAAGTCCATTTCTTATAAACAAATGAATTCCCTAAGTTGTCAAATTATTTATTGCCAACTTCACAAGTCACTTCCTTCTATAAATAAATAAATTTAGCAGCCTTGTGAGATTAATTACTTATAAATATACAAGTTTCTGTTCTTCAGGAATAAATAGATGAATAAATTTACCAACTTCGCGAAATTATTTATTTCCAAATATACAAGTCCATTTCTTATAAACAAATAAATTCCCTAAGTATTCAAATTATTTATTGCTAACCGCACGGTTCACTTTCCTTTATAAATAAATAAATTTATCGAACTCCTGCAATTATTTATTCATACATTCACAAGTCTCTGTCCTTTATGAAGAAATAAATGAATAAATTTACCAACTGTGCAAAATTATTCATTCCCAAATTCACAAGTCCTCTTCTCATAAATAAATAAATTTCCCAAGTTGTCAAATTATTTATTGCTAACTTTACAATTCACTTACCTTTATGAGTGAATAAATTCATCAACCTTGTGTAATTAATTATTTATAAATTCATAAGTCTCTTTCTTGTGAATAAATAAGAAACTTTTCTAAGTTTTCAAATGATTTATTTATAGGTTCACAAGCCTATTTCCTTTATAAATAAATCAACTTACCAACTTCGGAAAATTATTTCATTTCAAATTAACAAGTCTCTGTCCTTTGTAAGAAAATAAATTTACCATCTTTTAAAATTATTTGTTTATAAATTCAGAAGTTTCTGTCCTTTATAAAAGAGATGAATTTCTTATGCTGTAAAATGTTCAATTTTCAGATTCACAAATCCATTTTTTATAAATAAATGAATTCCTCGACTTGCAACCTTACTTATTTTTAACTGCAGTAGTCTTTTTCCTTCACAAATAAATAACTTCAGGAAGTTGTGCAATTATTTATTGTCAAATCCGAAACTTCATATTTTTCATAAATAAATGTACTATATTGTAATATTATTCATCTAACCTGTTCCAAATGGGAAAAATAATACATTACCTAATTGTTGACGAATAGCGTAAGTAATCAACATGTTTTCTCACTAGTACAGTAATGAAATTTCATTATTTCATTCATTTATTCATTACTTAATTTATTATTCCACTATTAATAAAGTTTTGAAACGCGGACTTTGTTGGCAACACTGCTCAGCACTGCCATTTTGTCCTAACTTCAAAATTAAAACTTCAAAAGAACTCTGAGGGCTATATTTGCGTCAATTAATCAGGTGAGCTATTATCCCCCCCCCCCTCAACAGAGCCGCTTAGTGAGATATTTCTCCCGGTATTACAAATAGAGTCTTTATTGCATACTTGCAAATAAATAATTGTACTGAAATGTGAAATTATTCATTTATCCGTTTAAAAGTTCCTAAATAATACGGCGGCGGCGCTGAAACTCAGGCTTGTGAATTTGAAAAAAAAAAATTTTGCAAAATTAGTAAATTTATTTTTTTGTATATTCGTAAGGGACAGAGACTTGTGAATTTGTAAATGAATAATTTAACAAGATTGGTAAATTTATTTACTTATCAAGGAAAGTGAATTGTGGAGTTAGCAATGAATAATTTGACAACTTAAGGAATTTATTTGTTCATAAGAAATGGACTTGCTTTGGAAATAAATAATTTCGCAAAGTTGGTCAATTTATTAATAAAAAAGTAAGACTTGTACATTTACAAATAAATAATTTCACGAGGTTGGTAAATTTATTTATTTATAAAGGAAAGTGACTTGTGAAGTTAGCGATAAATAATTGTCCAAACCTTGTAAATTAATGCATTCATTAATGACTTGTAAACTTAGTAAATAACTTTATAAATAGTATTTCATCTTTGTATTTCTTCAAAAAATTATTTCAGGCCCTGAATTTCCGGTGAGTTTTGTCTATTCATCCTACAATCTACTTCCGAAAATGAATATGGGGGCAGGGCCGTATTCATAATTGGGGGCAACCAAAAAAATTTCCGAGCCCCCTTCATCCAACGTCCTTAATGGTGTAGATAATTGCGATTAACCACGTGTTGTACCCGCTCTACTCGAAAAGACCACGTGATTTCACGACAGACACCCGCTGGAAGTGCATTGACTTCTTCTGTGATCAATGAGTTAACCGTGTCACTGTACATGTTTATTTTCGCCTGTTTTTCATTGTTCTGATGATATGTTCAGATTCCAGCAAAACACTGGAACTCTCTATTACTGTAAAAACGTCACAATTGGATGTTGACAATACAATTTGTTTTTGGGTTGGCATAGGCTTATAGGAGTTCTTTCTTATGTGACTTCAATTGGTTCATCGTCAGGAAGTGTATGCTCGCAGTTCGAATATCCGTTGCGGATACATAACGGAAATAATCTGAAAGAATCTAAGTTTTTTGAGTCCACAACCATATCCGTCAGGAGCAGGAAGCCTTACAGGAGGATCAATTGACATTGCAGGAGAAGGACGACTTGCAGGAGAGGACGTTGACCTGGCATGAAGAGGAGGCTCTGCAGAAGAAAGACACGTCTCAGGAGAATTTCTGTCAGAAGAATAAGAAAGGTCCGCCACGAAGAATACCACCCTGGCGAAAGTTTTGGATAGAAATTAATTCCAAATCATTCCACACCAGTCCGAATCATTGCGAAATCTGTATCCGACCCAATCCAAATATTTCCGAACCAAACCGAAAGAAGTCATCAATTTCATTCGATCCAAATCGACCAAAGTTAATCCGACTCACTCCCATTCAATTTAAACTTCAAATCCGAATCGATCCGAACCAAATTTTCAATCTGAATCAATCCAAACTCGGATTGACCTGAACTAATTTTCAATCCTATTCAATCTGAACACGAATTGATTCGGGTTCATTCTGATTCAAAATCTGGTCCGAATTGGTTCGGATTGATTCGGATTAGAAGTTCGGATTGAGTCTGATTAATTTTCAACCGATCTGGATCGAACGAAATGGAAAACTTTTTGCGGATTGATTTGGATTGGTTCGAATACAAATTTTAGAATAATCCGAAACGATTGGGAATGAATTCCTATCCGAAACTTTTCCTAGGGCAGGAATAGGGTCGCCATTAGGTAAACACTCGAGCGGGAAACTTGAGTATGCAACAAGAAAGAGAGGATTCCTTTTTTTTCTAAGTACATTGGTATTTGTTACAAATCGAACCAGAGTACACAGTTATATACAGGGTTAATGAAAATTATCCAGGTTATATTGTTACGTACAAACACTATAGTTTTTTTGTGATCATACGATGCACAGTGGGGCAAAAAAAGCGTCTGTGGACAAATCAATTTTCGTACTGAATTACTCATCCGATTTGGACGTTTATTTTCAAATTAAAGTGAATTCAATTCCACGCCGTTACAACGAAAGACATTTTTGAAAAATTTTCGCAAAATTTTTTTATGTAATGAACAAAATGGACAAAAAAAACTTTTTGGCTTTCCAAGGCAGATATATTTAGGCTTCTCAGCAGAATTAACAAGAAATGTTTTACCAATTTAGTTGTTGCAGTGCGGACCCCTCATTGGTCTAGGGAGCGTGAATGGAGATATAAAGCGGGCTCCTGATTGGTCGAGGAGGCGCCGCCTGGAGTATAAATCGAACCCCTCTTCCGTCGTGGAAGTGTGACAGGGTTATAAAGCGGGCTCCTGATTGGTCCAAAAATAATTAATTCTATGTTTTGGAAGAGAGTAGATGGTAAAACTGGTGAAAGAGGGCCCACAGGCCCACGGTTGGCCAGGAAGGAAGGTGGATGTATCAATGATATAGAACGTCATGATTCATACGAGCGCATGTCTGTTTGAAACTAGAAGTGAGAGGCGGGGGGGGGGGGGGGTGAGATCTTTGAAATGAAAAAATTGTAGTCAACCTATTTATTCTGTGCGTTTATTAATTTTATGTTCATTCTACTTTTCGAAAATTTTTGACAAAGTGTAAGTATAAAAACTCACTTATGAGTGCTGTGTGATTATACCAAATAAAGAAATGCTTAAGAATAACGCGACATGTGTTCGTAATAGACATTGATTATAATAAGTATAGAGTAGCGAGTTTCGATGAACATGATTGTACACAAGACTCTAGTTTATTTAAACGAAACAAGTGATTGTGAGAACCGCCGGTTTCAGAATCAGACCATGGAACTCTTTTGGGTTTTTTATGAGAATCCATACCATACCACATACATCCATACCACACACGTTCAAAGATGTACTTTGTATTTGTTACGTGTTCCATCTTAAGAGGGTACTGTTTCGCTGTAAGCAATCCGAATGTGAAGAGATAAAAGGCGGGACGTAATAACTGTCAAAGAACGTCCCCCTATCGTCTGCTCCGAAATGTACAGCTGTCCAGTGTGATCCTAGCAGATGTGTTGCATCGCATTTTAAAACCACGGCACTAGGTTTAGACCAGAACTTTGGGATTTTGTCAGCCGGGTACACCCCAAGAGTGTGGGCCCGTGTTAGCTGAAAACACTGTCATATCTCTATACTATGTTCCCGGAGAGAAGGCTCAAAGTTTGCGCATGAGGGAGGAAAAACATTTTAATGATGGAGTTTCCTTTTCTTTTTTTCTACGCATAGTTTTTTTCATTTTTCTTCTCATAGGTCAAAGTTTTACATTTATTGCTTTCTTGGTGTCCTTCGGTAAAGCTGGTCGAAAAATTGTGACCAGATGTGAGCAACAGCAGCCTCGAACATCTCGGGAAATCCCGCCTTCACGGAAAAAAATTATGACAGGCTGCGTAAAGGGATCCAAAATTCGTCGGTCGCCTGGGCCTTCCCTCGGGAAACAGAGTACAGACTGTTTATCGTCGGCAGGTGCATCTTCGTACGTGTGATATTGAAAACCGTCTGTCTTTGACGTGGTTGGCTATATTATATCCACATCGGCAATGATAGCCCTCAACCTCGTCTTTGGATTTTTTGTAACTGATACTGCTGAATTCTCTGGTTTCTTGTCCTTGATGCTGCATAATCGTTGACTCTCTCGTTGTTCTTCGATCCATCGTTTCGGTTTAATGGTATTGTTCAGAGCACATGTGAAATAATCTTCTTTTTTTAGCACCATGATGAAAGCAATACACACGACTATGAGGCAATTTCTTGAATGATGGACATATCAGTTCCTCCAAACTCACAATTTGCCTGGTAGTGATTTTTTGAAAAAGTTTTGCATTTTCTCGTCCTCGTGTGTAGATTTGTCCTGCTGTTCTTGCGACGTCTCGCAGATTGGAATAGATTAACTCGGTAGGCACATCACCTTCAAACCATTCTATCCTGTGGTAAAAGCAGGTTAACCAATTATTTTTTTGTTCAGCACAGTCTGAGAGTTCCGAGAATATATATGGTGGTGCAGAAATCCAGTGGCCAAAGAATTTATGATCTATTGCGATAACGGCCACTTTTTTGAAAATAAGGTTGTCATCCAAATCGCAGAAAGCTTGAATGTCTACAACGTAATCCACCATTTTGTCCAGTATACGAGTTCGTGGACTATGTAACTCTAGGTGTCTACAGAACTTTGAGCCAAGAGACTTTAAATAGTAATACAACGCATGCTGAGTTCTGCCGGTCTATATATAAGCCCAAAGTATGCAGCGGTCTGATCCTCTCTCTCTCTTTCTGAAGCACCTCCTTCGTTCAACGGACATTATTAACCGTTACGATGTGATGCGTGAATAGTTCGTCACAGTTCTTCTAGCAAATGACCAGGTGTATCTGAGCACCGTAGTCTGCTATGGCCTGACTGGATGAGTCGATTTCGAGGACGTTATCGTAATCCGCGTATACGTTGTAGTTGACAGTAGCCGTCAGCATTTCTTCTAGCCGAACTTCTATTCTGAGGCTACCGTGTTTTACGAGATTCCAGTTGAAGTAGCAATGTGCAGAAAGATCTGGTGTCAGATAAATCGCGGTAAGGCAATATCCATTTGCTTAATCGAGTCGATCAATGTTATTTCCCTCACTGAGAAAATGAATACCGGTGCCAGAAAATAGGAAGTGATTAGCTTCAACGTAAAGGTTATCTTTTGTTAAATTTGGTTGTAACGATTCTGAAGGTATTCGCATGCCATCGACGTATGAAGAGAAATGGTTTATTTTAATATTCCTAAAGTTGTATGGATTTTTATTACGAGCACCATTGAAAACGGTGTGTTAAACGTCATCCATGACATTTATGCCGGCACGGAGAGCTTCTTCGCCGACTGCTCGAGCACCACGTGTTATATACGGTAAAAGGCGACGATAAAGTCCACCAAGGAACCTATACGATGACCTCTTTGATAGGGCGTGTCAACGTATATTTGTAAGATCCTGCCACCTCCAACTTGTGTGATATAATAATCCTCGTAATGACTCATCGTGAGCAAGATTCACATCGTATCTTTTCGTTCGAAATGGAGCGTCACAGTCAACGATCCGTATTCAAGTGGTATGAGTTGACTGAGGTTGTCCCTTATATCAATTTCAAGTGTTCGGATTCCTACATTATGTACAGGCATGTAATGTGGTGAAGAAAATTGAGTAACTTGTGTAGAGCCATATGCATAATTTTTTGTGTCTACAGACACGATTCGTAAGAGTAGAGCCTTCAAATCCCCTGTAACACGTGGTTCACAAATATTGCAATAAATAAATAGTTTTTCTGGCAAGACATTTGTCAGACACGGTGAATAACACGCCTTGTACACGTTAACTGAAAACAGGTCATCAGGGCTCAGTCCGAAGATTCGAGGAAGTTTCTGACTAACAGCAAGAAAATGTGGTCCCATTAGCTCACAATCGCCAGAACAAGTTTTTTCCAGAAGCACGTAACGGTTATCCATATTGTCGTGTTTTATCTGGAAATGTTCACTAACAGAAGGTGTGTTATTTATAGCATATACAAGGCTATCTATACCCGTATAAAGCCTCGGTGGAGAAAGAGATACTATTGGTTGTGTCCAATCACTAGACAATATATCCGTTTCTTCATCTTCAAATGATACGTGACAATTACGATCCGATCCCCATCATGTTTTGTAAACGTATTTCCTGTGGCAATCACGTCATATAATGGGTAATTGTATTATCTGGAAAATATTTCATACTACTGTTACTTGGTAATATTATATAAGACTGATTCTTATTCATTTAAAGGCTTTTTAATCAGAGAAGTGTATCCAGGAATTAACTTTATCAGGATATCCTGACCACTTGACAAGAATTTTTTTTTTACATCACGTCCTTGTGTGCGAATCAGTTTTTCAACAATAAATTCGTCGTTTTGTGCGTCTTTATTTGTAACGTCCGCTAATTCTTGCTCGTAGAAGAGTCCGTCGATTTTTGTACCAGCTATATAACACGTTTGATAACGAATGATTTTTCAAAGCAGCCTGCTTCGTATGCTTTCTCGAAGACACCTCTTGCGCTCTTGTTTCGTGAAACATCGATGTAACAGTGTGTGTTCTGATGTGTAAAAAAACGCCACATGCGTTCTTTAAAAGTACAGTCAAAACGTTCAATGACGGCCGCTTTAACAGTTGGCTCGCGAGCAACACGAAAAGTGATTTGACGACTCCGTAGAAAATTTTGAAAATTAGAACGGGGAAACTCCTTTCTCTTGTTTGTTTGAAGGGTAACTGGAACACATTCATTACTTCTCTGAAAAAAGCGTTAGAAAGCGTTTTTCACCTCAGCTGCTGTTTTGTTTTGAAGTGGCTCAACCCACGAGAACATGCTTAGTATGTCAATGACAACTGAAAGATATGTATAGTTATCGTTTTCTATTCTTAAAACTTATAAATCTACCAAATCGGCCTCACACACATTATCAGTGTTGTCAACATTATCTTAATTTGCCCGTGAATGATTTTTCCTATAAGGCCTGTGAAGATTAGAGGCGTCTTGGCTTTTAAGACAATCAACAGCGTTCTTACGTGTAATTTAACCACGTGTGGCAGTCACCTATTCTTCCATACCAAAATATGAGGCTGGATGGGACGGATCATAGCACAGTTCATGCAAAAGCTGCATTTTTACCTCAAAGACTGAAGTTGAACCAAGATGCTTCAGGTTTCTGTTTCTATTTCTTCTCTACTTTTTCATCTGTTATCCACCCGTCGTTATCAGAATGACAGGACTCATAAAGCTGAGATTTACTTTTATTAGAAGGCGCGTTCCTATTTTTCCTCGCAGGAATGGGGGTCGATTTTGCTGTCAGGAAGGTTGCGCATGTTTGCGAGTGGTTCCAATATGACTCGTACCCCACGACCTCTCTTGGTTTAGATATGTCAAGCAGAAAAGCGGCAAACTGACATCTACCTGGAACGGACACGGTTTTTTAAGTCTCACTGCGTCATTTATAAGATCAACAATAGTAGATCTTTCTACATGTAATCCATCGATGAAAACGTTGCCTGTTCGATCCCACTTGAGTCTGCTCTTAATATCCAGTTTTTTAAATTGTTTCAGTAATAACTCACTTTTGGCCTTATAAGTTTTTGGTACAGAGTCAATTATGTCCTCTTCCTACAGAATTAAGTCGTCTGTATTATCGTCGTCTTTACCACCACTGTCTTCATTTTCGCTATTTTCTAGCGAGCAACGGTTTACGTTTTTCACCAGCAAAAAAGAAGAATCGTTGCAACACCTATTTGTACATTCTCCATTTTCCTCGCTTGTCTTTACTATATGGCGAGTATAAAATTTGGCTCATTTTCGAATCAAACCGGCTGATTGTATCTCCAGGGTCTGTGTAGTTGGAGATGTAAAATTGGAAATATCTTACTGAAGGTTCTATGCTGTAGGTACTTGTTGCTGTTTCTGAATTTATTCAACACGATCGCTAGGTACTAGTTTCATTTTCCGCGCATGCTCCATATTAATATTTCATTTAAATTAAGATGATGATGACGAAAATAAACTTGATAATAGAGCACCGATAATGGGCCCGATGAAAATTATGAAAAGCCTTCTTCTTGAACAATGAGTTATTGTTTAATTCCCGCTGTGCCCTTTTTTTAAGATAGTTTTCCTGAAGTATGTCGATGTCCTTTCAATTTTACTTTTTCGCTTCTGTAGAAAACGAGGGTTTTCCGGAAACATGGGGCCCGTAATACTGCCGGATGCGTAGCTCCGATCAACAGTTTGATGTCGAATCCATTGTTAAGAGCTCGAATTTTGCGCCCGTTGTTTTCTTCATCCACTACACTATCGGTGTCGATTCTATCCTGATCACTAAAAACACTATGACTCACTCCGTGCCCACTCATGGTTTTTTCTTTCTTGTTAAAACTTATTTTTTGGCAATCAAAACGCTTTTTGCCACCACCGCGAACACGAGGCACACGAATTGCCAGAGGCGTATTTTCTAATCTGCCCACAAACCTTCAATCCGATCGCGAACGCGCACGAATCCCACTTCTGAAACTATGGGAGAGGATTGCTTGTAAAGGTAGACTAAAGTTTTCGTATTTTAGTTTTATTTCTAGCATTAAATTCGAAACGTAAAATTTCGACGGCCTATCGTCTCGTAAACGTAAAACGGAAGTTGTTTTCTTTCTACTTCCCCCTCCCTTTCCTAAACGCGACCTTTATGTCAAAACATGTGTATCAAAAAATTGAAAAAAGCGCGTAATTCAAAAATAGTCTTACAGTGTGAATGAAGAATGTATTATTGTGAATAAATGACCGGATAGTGCATTTATTCATATAATTTCTTCATAACATTAATAAAACTGTTCGAAGGACAAAGTTTCCTGATGGGACATTACTATTGAACGAATTTAAAGTCGTTTTAGTAGAATCAGAATGTATTTCTATGAATAAATGGCGGAATTGTATATAATTTGTTTATACAGTCCATTTATACCGCTAATTAGTATGTTGGAAAGACATAGTTTTGACGAAAAATCACTGTTAAGAGCAATGAGAGCACGATGCAGTTCTGTAAATAAATTTTGGAATAGGTCATTCGTTTATAGTATTTGTTCATAACTTCAATGAATCTTATCGAATAATAAAGTTACCTACTTAATCATTACTGAGAAGAAAATTTCAAACCATTTCCATGAAAACACGACTCATTTCTTGCATTATAGGTTTATAAAAATTAATCTAAACATTTCATGAATGAGTCTTGTTTACTAGATTCCACTGTACTAATTTCAAGTGATTTTGATTTTATTCCAACTATTTACGAAAAAAGAAGAAATTAAAGGTTGTAAGAATCACCACTTTCTCGAAACATACCACAACGTTTTTCATGTAGTGTAAGTTTTTCGCGGAAAATATAAGATATCAAAAAATATAAGACATAACCTGAAACTCACCAATTAGACACTAACAGCCTAGAAACACGTAACACCCACATTCCTTATTCCATTAAAAGGAGTCTAACGTTTAAGAATTCACTTTAAGGAGATTCTCTTCTCCGCGTTCCGTGTTCACAAAGTATATTCATATAATCATTTGTTTTTGGGCAGCACACTATGTTACACGAGTCTAACGCGGAGAGCGTCCTAGTGCGGCGATAATGTGAACTCCTCAGCGTGTCACAAAGTGTGCCACGGCTGTTCGTTAGCCAATGAGATCACATGACGTAATTCCTTTATAATCCTAGGACCCTAAGCAAATCGTTTAAAGGGTCTGGAGCATGCATCTGATGGAACTATTTACTCTGAATTAATTTATAACAAATATTAATGTACTTGAAAAAATATATGATCCTCTCTTCCTTGGTGCAGAGTCAAGTTCACAGTTCGAGTGTTTACCTAATGATGAACCTATTCCTGGAGTTTCTCGTGGCAGACCTTCTTATTTGTCTTTCTTCCATCCTCCTGAGATGTCTCTTCCTCCTGCCGAGCCCTGTTTCCGTGAAAGGTCCAGGTCTTCTGAAAGGCGTGCTCCTCCTGCGGGGCATGCTTCTCCTGCAAGGCGTCCTTCTCATGCCAGGTCAATTGTTCCACCTACAAGGCTTCCTTCTCCTGACGGATCATATTATGGACTTGAAAAACTTGGATTTATTCGGCTTATCTCCTTCGAGAATACACAAGTTATATTCGAACTTCGAAGGTACACTTTTCCTGACGATAAACGAATCGAAGTGAGAATAGAGAAAAATGCGTATGAGCCGGTCCCGTGTAGAAATTCTGCTATGGCACAGACCGGGCCCAGACCAGGCCAAATCTGACCCACATCTGGAAAACGGACCGGGGCCCAATCGCTGATGAAACACACGGCCCGATCGGAGCCAGATCTGGCGTCCGATCTGGCCGCCCGATCAGTACCCGACTTGGCCCCGATCAATTTCCCGTTAAAAGCCATTATTGGAATTTATAATTTCTTATAATTTTGTTTTTAATAATGGTTTTATAACATGTGAAATGAATAAAGAGAACTATATTTTATATTTAGTTACACAAATACAAAATATTTTTAAATCTTTCAAAAAATGTCTAGACTTTTTGACCTCGTTCTTTACGATGTCCGCCCCAGTCCTTGGCATTTCCAATTATCGTACTGATGTGCGACAGTGCTTCTACCGCAGTGACATTGTACTTTGCACAAGCAATATCTGAAAATATGTTATTATAATAGATTAGTCTGTATATAAATATAGTATAATTTTCACTTGAGTCTCACTCATATAAAAGATTAAATTCATACATAACAAGCATGTGCAGAAGAAAACATCTTTAAAAAGCTCTTTTCCTTCGACTCTTTTCATCGCAGTGAACATCAGTATTATATCGCTTGAAAATATTTTCTTCGCAATGACGTTCAAAGATTTTCGAATTCCATTATCTCTGCTCATTGACAAATCCAGGCTACTTTTCTATCAAATTTAAATTAAAATTTAATGTGCAATTAAATGTAAAAATTATAAATGTAGAAAAGTGAAAGAAATTCTCATATAATAAAAAAACCTTCAGAACGATTACTGTTTTGAGTCATATTTAATTTGTTGCAAATTGACACTCGCGCTAATTTAATGAACAAAAAACATATACGACAACATTGTATGTTTAAAATAGCTATATTTTCTAAGAATAAAACATACAACAAGCGGAATGG
>JAUMHM010101394.1:0-23365 GCA_032362435.1 Melikaiella ostensackeni
AAAAACTACGTTTTTCAAAACGGTGTACACGATTTCTCGAGATCTAATTAACGAATCGACTTGAAATTTGGTACACTTATTCTAAGAACTAGTGTCTTTTGCCTGACGGACGATTCTGACAATATTATGTTTTGTTCAATAATTATTAACATTAATAACATGCAATTTGGGCCCAAAATTGCAGTAAAAAATTTGGGAATTTTTTTCTCGTTGCCAAAAATGAAAAAAATGCTCCGTCAGGCGATAGCCAAAATATTATAGATAATGAGCATATTCTTCATTTTACTTTTGGACGACTGGTTTCCTCGAAATCATGTACACCATCCGACCATCCGTGAAAATCATAGGGATGCGCGAAGCGGCTCAACTTGACGAGTTTTATTTCATTTTTTGGACAACAAAATTTTGACAGGTTCTTCAATGTGTATAAAAGATAATAAAAAAAATACTGGTGTTTTATAAATAATTAGATGGAAATTAATTCCCGAAAATTGTCCCGAAAAAACGCCCGTCACAGTGGTCTAACCCCTTAATGAAATGTTTAATGGGGATGAGGATGAGAAAGCTCACTAAGAAGAATATTTTCTGGAAGATGTGAGCAATGCTCACTTTGTCTGTATCTAATTGGGAGGCTTTGCAAAACATGCAATCTAATTTGAGACACCTGTCGGCCATTCTCTGGGTGGCAAGATCTAACGATCACTAGGAATGGAGATACGAATCTTGCTACAAGTAGGAAAAACTTCCAGCAGGACCCTTTGAGGAAGTAAAGGTACAGGAGTTTCATTTTGCAACATTCCAAGAGCTAATTAGACCTAGGCTCTGTGGAGGTTGCTCCTCTCCTCCTTTCAAAAATAACAATATAAGCAACATCTGGGCTTGCATGCTGGCAGTGGCCGACGCGGACTGAGACCTCACCAACATGGATTCCGACCAAGTACTCCAGATGCGGGTTAACAAAATCGAGGAAATAGGCGAATTATGGCCTTCCTCTTGCCGAGAGGTGAACCCGGATATGGAGCCGTCCTATCCGCTTCTCTTCTTTGCAATCATCATCTGGGGACCATTTGCGAAAGTGATGAACGTCCCCATCGTTGACTGGAGCGAGGAGGAATTGTGGCAGGACGTGGGTGGAAATTTCAATTTTGACGAGTCTGGAGATTTCGGACTCGGGGACGACGTCCCTGATGTGGAATGAAGAGCGCTGGGCACTGTATGTGAGTGTATATATATATATATATATATATATATATATATATATATATATATATATATATACACACAATACTATTCCCTTTTAAGAGAACCCTATACATGTATATATGTATTCATTTATCTTTTAAGATAGAGTTTATATTTAAGATACTGGATTACCACCTTTCCATCCTTTCTTATAAAAAACAATATCAATCCCAGAACTTCCATTACTGTGAAATTCTTTTTATAGGTTAGGTTATGTTATGTTTTGGTTTTTCGAAGACAGGGTGAAAAAATTATTTTAAAAACGTGTTGACATTAACAAAAAAATATTGGACTTGGATCTGGACGTAGGTAATGTCAATGAGAACTACTGATTCGAAAAATAGTATTTAATAACATAAAGCAGAAAAATTTGATGCAATGAACTTCTCGGTAAGGCCATCACTCGAGTACTGCCTCTTTGTACTCTCATCCCTCACCATCCCCTCTCTTGAGTTGGGCCTTATGCCCCCTCCGACCTATCGATCTATCGACTATCTATTTTCGAGTACTAACCTAGAATTATAACTAAAGTAAGAATAAAAATTGCCACAGTTCGGCCATCCTACTTCAAGTGACGTCCTCGTCACGACTCACTTACATTTTTTACCTTCCTTCTTTATTTCTCTTTCTCTCTCTCCCACTCATGACCCACACAATAATATTCTACAAGTAATCCATTCTAACAACTAAGCCTACAATATATATGTTTTTTCTTGATTAGCCATTAACATTACAACATTACAATTAATCATCCTCACCAACTATATATTTTAATTTATCTGCAACCACGATGGCTTTATAGAGTCACTGACTTTGCTGTTCTCCTTCAATATCTTGAACGAGGTACCTTTCCCTACCTATTGCTTTGACAATCTCGTAAGGACCCTTGCACTCTAGTGTGATTTTCTTACTTTCTCTCGTCGCAGGCCTTTCACTTACAACAAGTACTAAATCGCCCTTCTTGTAGTTTTTTGCGGCTCTCCTACGTTTATAAAATTGCTATTTTTGTTTCTGACTATTTTTACGGAGCAATTCGGCTACGGGTAGCCTTTTATCCCTCAAATCTAATTGCTCATTCAACTCTAATAACTCTCACGTTAGTGGATTTGGATTCGCGCCTATGCCCTTTTTTTTGGGAAAATACACTCATAAGGAGTTCTTTTAGTTATTCTGTGCTCGCTTTTATTTACCGTCCACTGTACAGTCCCAACCTGAGTATCCTAATCATTGCCCTCTTCATTCGACGTAGTTTCCATACATGATAATAATAACAAGTTTAGTCGCTCTACCTAGCCTTTCGCTCGCGGACTCGCAGTAGCTACTTTTACGTGCTGTATTCTTAAATCGTCACAGAATTTTTCGAATCCACTAGCAGTAAAAGCCGTTCCTCTGTCCCAAATGATCCGCTTCGGTTTATCATAATTTGTGACAAACTCTCCTAAAAGCAAAATGGTTTCTTCCGTAGTCGTCGATTTCATAGCCTTCAAAACGCTATATTTACTGTACCTGCAAATAATCGCGATCACATATTTGTTCTCGCGTTCCGTCGTTATAAATGGACCTAAATGATCAATATGAACAACTGCAAATGGCTCATCACCTTCATCCAACGGATGTAAGAATCACGGTTGCTTCCCAGACAGTCTCTCAAAATACAGACAGTTGATACATCTATTTAGATAACTCGTGATGAATTCCCTCATTTTTGGGAAGCAGTAAGTTTCTTTCAAAGCTGCCAGTGGTTTGTCGATACCCATATGACACAGATTTCGATGAGTTTTGGAAACTATATCATATCGCAATTCCTCAGGTACATAGAATCTCCATCTACCCTTCATTATACGAAAAACACGCGCATTATATATGGTAAATTTGTCATGAGTTTTGGCTTCACCCTCTTCTAACTTATTCCGTACTGTCATTATTTCTTGACTTGCTCGCTGCATTGCTGCTACCCATTCAGTGATAATTTTTATGCCTATCACCACGGGGGTGAAGCATGTGGGGATCTGAGAGCACTAAACTACGGTGATCGTTGAGTAACTGTGAAAATAGTTGCTCAACCCATCACGGCAGTTTTGCATACCAACATTGGCGGGACATTCAAATCGCTAGATATTTATTATATTTATTTCCCAATCAAAATAATGAAATTAAAAAAAAATTGTTAAGTAAACTCATAATTCATTGAGAACTCATTTTTAGTGAATTGTTTCATTTTGTCATCACACTTGAGATTCAAAAATTGCTAAAAGGTAATTTTCAATTAAGTATGTGTTGGTAGAACAATGTCTTCTTAATATTTCATTATTTTGATTGAGAAAAAAGTAAAGTGATTGACAAACGTTTCAATTAATGAATATCTTAGGGTACTATCCGAAAATACTTTAATTATAATACAAGTATTTCAAAATAATAAAACGTTTTTGAACTCCGAAATAATTTATCATCGAACTTATAATGTGACAATAGATACAATCATTTTTTTTTGACGTGTAACGATAAGTTTTGCCAATCTTTTTCTTAGCAACAAAATAAGTCTAGTTATGAAGAATTTTGAGAGATATAGTGGAGCTAACCATAAAAAAAAACTTTTTGGCTTCAAATTGTTTACTTAATAATCAACACTAAAATAAGTCTAGTTATAAATAATCTTGGCAGATATATTGCAGCTAACCGTAAAAGAAATTTCGGGTTAAAATTATTTACTTAACAATCGACACTAAAATAAGTTTAGTTATGAATAACTTTGGGAGATGTATTGTAGCAAACTGTAGAAAAAAATTGTCGGGCTAAAATTGTTTACGTAACAATCGACACTAAAAGAATTCTAGTTATAAGTAATTTTGAGAGATATATTGCATCTAACCGTAAAAAAAAATTTCGAGCTAAAATTGTTAACTTAACAATCGACACTCAAATAAGTCTAGTTGTGAATAATTTTGGGACATATATTGCAGTAAACCGTAAAAAAAATTTCGGGTTAAAATTAGTCACTTAACCGACACGAAAATAAGTCTACTCATAAATAATTTTGGGATTGGCACTGTTCGTACTATTGGGAATAATTATTTAATTTTTGTTCAATAAACTTCTTCACTTTCTTATTATGTCCCGTGGATGATTCTGAAGGAGTGGATGGAATTTGATGATCCTGTGGTGGATCAGGTACCTGAGGAAATTTAGGTTTTGGAACAATTTCAACAAGTACCTCTTCAATCACTTTCTTTTCTTTTATGAATTTTTTTATTATCATGTGAAAAAATTCTTCCACAATCAGTTTCTCGCAAGAGTGATATTTACAGAAAGCATGATAAGCAGAAGAGTTTTTTTGAAACGATTGTAGAAAAATGTCATGTAAAGGGCATTCGTGCCCATTTTCCTTCAGAAATGTCCACAGGAAATGATGAGTATTTTTTATCAATAATAAGTCCGTCTCGCTGACAGTACTATACTTGTTTTCGCAATCAGGAAATTTGCATGACTACTTTACTTTTCGATTCGACATTTTTTCGAGTTGGGTATTTCGTCGTACTTGATCCAACAAGTGATAAGCAGTTCTGAGATTAATTTCAGCCACGCTTGATGATCTGTTCTTTACGGGTGAATGATTAGTCGACTTCACATTATTTTGAGAATTGCTTTTTTGTACATCAGTGTTTGAGGGTTGAACTCGCTGAACAGTTTGGTAGACCGTTTGACGTGGTAAAGATTGCCTCCTTCTTCATTAAATGAGTCACGCCGTGCTTATGCTTCCGTCTTGTTTGATTCTGTAGATTGATCACCTTTTTTTGTTTTATTTTTTCATTCATCTAATAAGTCGATCATAATTTGAGGCTGCACCTGGAAACGTGTAAATACTGCAGAATGTTGATAATTAAAAACACAACTTTTTATTAAACCTCGTCGTATACAATCGAAAAATTGTATAGAATTAGTACACTTACTTTTTATGTTGTCGCTAATTAGATGGAATGAAACCAGCTTGGTTCTAAGCATTTCATATTTTCCTGAAAAAAATTCCAGTTATAATTACAGGCAAGTAAAATTATATTTCATAGATGATGTATAATGATACTAAAAATGTCTACATGAGCTTTGTTTGGATTACTTTTTTTCAGACTGCACCTTTATAGAAAATTTTTACCGTTTCTTCTACTCTTTTGCACTTTTAAATTTGTTTGACTCACCTGCATTACGCATCCTATCTTCAAAAAACTCAAATAATTAAATACTTTCGAAACTAAAAAGTGAAGTTTTGTCGAAGTCATAGTTACAAAACCTCAAAATTACACAACATTTTAGAAAACATTTGATTCAAGACATTCGAATTGCTTGACGTCATACATAACGTCACACTGAATTCCGATTAGTCACTTCAATCCGCACTTTTGTATGCATGCAATTCTCTCCTTCCAATGCTCCGCATCACCCCCATGCTACAAAATCTTGATTTTTGAAGAGTTCAAGTGGCCTTGAAAATCTAACCCCAAATTAAGTTGATATAAAAAATAGTTTTTCTGGCCGGGCTCTATAGAAAACTTCAAAAGACTCGATTTGTGGTATGTGAATTTATATTTCCTTCAATTGTACAGTTTTTCTTCAAGATTTCACTCGAAAAACTGTTATTGATAACGAATTATTTGATGCTACAGGTTTTTATGACAGCCATTCCAGTAAGTATAGATAGTTCATGCAAACTCTGATATGAGAGATTCACCGACACAATTCTATAATTAAGACATACGATTCAGGCTACTTTACGGATAAATATTCTTGGTCTTATTATAATACGTCACTATAATCATATGCTTAAATTAGCCAATCTGTATCGTTGTAGCTGAGCGAGCAATACAATGTGGCTGGAATAACCAGAATTATGCTTGTACTGTCCACTTATTTTTTTCAGTGTGGTGCGCGTTCTGAATTCTAGAGAAAATTGTATGTCCATAAGTCATGTACTTGATCGTTTATTTATTAGCGATAATATTACTTTGTTGGTACTTGCACTTCTGGAGACCCTGAACAATCTAGAAAAAGGCTGGCATACTACAGTTTTCTATTTGGAAATAGATAAGACATATAAGTGAAAAGTGACTTTTAAACATTTTTGAAAGTAGTATAAAATGACAAAATAAATTTAAAATATCGCTGCGAAGTACTATGGGTGTACTCGCCGTGGATGAATTTGTTTGCTTCCTCATAGAGGAGGTTTATTTTCACCAACAAAAAAAAACTGAAACTTATTTCATCAAGTTGATGTTTCCATCTCATAACGAAAATCTTATTTTCAGAAAATCAGAAAAACCATCAAAAGGTCAATCAATGTGTCTTGTTGCAACGGACAATGTTTTAAGTTTCAGTAGTATTATACATATTTGAAATATGAAGTAAGCTTCCTTATATAAACAAAGTTAATCATTTTTATAAATAATTAAAAAACGTTATTGGTAGTTCATGGAAGGTCATGAAAAATTCGTTTATCGGTCAGTCGGTGCTTCTCGAAGTCGCAAACAAATACATCAGATACAGTACTGATATATTCCTAATATTAAAAAAGCTTTTCTCATGTAAACTAGGTGAATCATTTTTTTTAAATTTAAAAACGAAATTGGTAGGTCATGGAAAGTCATGAAAGGTTCTTCAATAGGTCAATCGATGCGCCTCGAAAACATTAACAAAAACATCCTGTACATTACTGTTGTATTCCCAAAATTAAAGAAGTTTCCTGATATGAACAAGATCCTAATAACAACAACGTTTTTCTCATATAAACAGAATAAACAATTTTGTTGAAACTTCATAAATCAGTGCTAGTATAGATCATAAAAGGTTCAACAATAGGTCGATCGATGCATCTCAATGACGCGAACAAACACACCAGATATAGTATTGTTGTATTTCAAATGTCAAAAAAGTTTTTCTTATACAAACAAAATAAACAATTTTTTTTCTCAAATTCTTTTACGCAAAAAAAGACATTTCTAATGGACATGAATTAGAGCTACAATTTGTGCAAGTTACATAATCATAGCTGTTTTACTTTTCAAGAATATGTCAAAAGAAAGAAGTCACACGCACGGACGGACGAAAATTTTTTAAGAATAGTATTTTTGAGTTCCTAGGGTCGAATTATATGGAAATATTACAAAAACAGTTACATGAATAGTTAAACCTTACCACAGCGTAAATAACTGTTCTCAATTATTGATAATTAAGTTATTCCATCATGTACAGGTATAATACCAGAAACGATTATTATCTATTGATGGATAGAGGTGTTAAAATTGTAGCTTTGGCGGCATCTAATGAAAAAGTCTAATACACCAGATTAACTAATTTCATGATATTTTTTAAAATAAAAATAGTTCATTGAATATACCGCTAGCATTATTTAAATACAAAAATCTTTTTATGTTGGTGCAAATTGATTCAGTTGAACGCTGTGGAATGTTTTCCTATCTACTCGTACTGTCGGGTAATATCCTCTACTTGAACGTTCCCTTAGAAAGTAATGATCTTGAAGAATGAAAATCGGTCAGGTCCTAAATATAGCCATTTCCGTCTTTCGGACAATTTATGATGCCATCACACCAAAAATTCGAAGCTTTCCATTTGTCACCCTTTCGTGATAAATTTTTACTCTCTATGTTGAACCTTTTGCTCATCATGGAATTTACTCAGATGTTTTGTATATTCTCTGCTCTCTAAATTCAAATAATTTTTATTTTATTAAAAAGCAGTTTATTTCACTGACGATTGACTGGTGACGTAACATTACAGATAAAATAAACCAAATATCCCCTAAATTTGAAGCACGTAATAAGAAATATATTTGAAATTAGATTTCGTTGATTTTAATTCTTTAGTTACTTTTTCAAAAATCAGGGGGATTTCAAATATTTGACGTGCAAATTCTTGACTTATGAAATAAATTTTTATTCCCATTAACCTAAAATACCATAATGTATGATAGGACAGAACAATAAAGGAGATAAAAGTTCTAACTTGATATAACAGAAACTGATATGAAAACGCCTGGAAACTTAAATTTTTCCGAAAAATATTTAGTATTTATTCTTTTAACTATTATTTTTTGTGACATCACATGAATTTTCATTTATCTTTAATATATTGCTACCTCACAGAAGGAAGTTTGTAATGACCTAAATTTTCAAATCTACTTTTTTATTCGAAAGCGGTTGATAGAGCAGTAGAAAAGATAGAGACGAAAACATACTTATTCATGCATTATTGGAATATATCACATATTGACTTCTAAATCAAATAATCTTTCCTGTTCATAATACCGCGACCAAATTTCTTCCAGTTGTGTTAGATATTGTGCTAAATATCGTCATTAAAGTTTTAAGATTTCTTTTGCATATTCTAATATATTCAAATGACCTACTCTCAAAACTAACATACCCTTGCATAGTTTACCCTAAATTCCGTTTCAGCAATTCAGCTTTATTTTGCAGCAATATAATTTCAAGGCCCAAATGCGAATAAAATTCAAATAATAATTACTTACTTTATAGACGTTTTTTTGGAGATCAGATATTTTCAATCTTCGCGTTGCTCGACTCTCATATAATTTACAGATTAAGATTTGCCATAATTTAGTTCTTTGCAGAACAAAGAATTCTCATATTATTTTATCGCATTAACATTTAACAAACATAATCAGTTCATACAACAACCAGAAACAGACAATATCGATAAAAAATTTACTAACCATCACAAAATATTATTTTGCTAATAAGTTTCTTTATGATTTAGTGATAATAAACTTACAACTCACATTCGAGTCAAAGTAATATCTTGATATCATTTTCAAGATTTTTTTTGAAGCACTAAAATTCAATTACATTTAACTTCGAAGAATTCCGATTATAAAATACTTCTGAGATTTGTGATAATTTCTTTGGTGCAAAGGGTAGGCTTCAAATTATCAACCTGGCTACATATCCGTAAATTCCCTGTGGATAATTTTCACAATATTACAGTTAATGAGACACTAATTGTCTCGTGGCATTTACAGAAGTGAGTGAAAATTTCCTAATAATATATCATTAAGTCTATACGTTGATCACATAACTATCATGTACGTTCTTGTAATTACGTAAAAAGTCAAGCATCATTTCCCGCATCGACGCTATAATTATTGAATCTAAAACTGTTGAAAGAACAGGATATTGCCGCCACATCGGTAAAGTCGAAGTCCTGCGTTATGCTGCCACCTTCCGAATATCTTCCGCAACACTTCAAACTAACTGACATTGAGTCGATTCTATTTTCCTTCATAATAAAAATAGTAATAATATAATATTAATAATTCTACAAAATTATATGTAAAAATGTACCATAACAATAAGATAATTCTGGTTATTTTCATTCATTTATTTTATCATTCATTTTCTTATTAGCATTCAAAATTGAAAAGTACTTTATGTAGAAAAATCGACGATGCGTTTAACAGGGTGTCTACTGACAAGGAAAACCGGGACATAGCCGGGAATTTACATAAATAAAACTGGGAAAACGGGGAGTTAACCGTGGATACAAGTTCCAACTGGGAATCACATTTAAAGTTTTCGAAAATGTGATATTATCATTAATCATTATAATAAGACAAATAAATTAAAGAATTGTAATGAATGTGATAAAAAAAGTATTCAAAATTATAACTGCTCAAAAATTTTATAACAATCGAGAACAATCATTAAATTCTGAACAAATGGTATTCTCTAAGAGATTTGACAATTAATAATTAATTTTTATGAAATTGTACTTTGTTGCGTAGACCTTTTTAATTTGAATCCTTTTATAAATTTTTGAATGTTTTTAAAAATATCGATTTTTTAAAATAAACTTCATCTTGTATTTTTTTTAAATAGGACATATGGATCAGTTAAATCTTATGAAATCTGTGTGAAATAATTCATAATCTTTTGAGATTTTTGTGAAATGATTTACAATCGATTAAAATTTGTTGAAATCTCTGTGAAATTATACACAAACTTTTGAAAACTTTTGGAATCTTTTCTGAAATCATTGGAAATTTTTTTGGGAAATACTGGAAATCTTTTCGAAAGTTTTCATATTTCTTGGAATCTTTGCTTGAATCTTGTAAATCTTCTAAAATGTTTTGTATTTTTTGTAGAATCATTGTGAAATATTTTGAAATCTATGAAATCTTCTAAAATCTTTTGAAATCTCTGAAGCTTTTTGGAATCATTAAAATCTTTGCGAAATTTTGGAAGTCTTCTGACTTATATCTGAACATTATTTATCAATCTTTGAAATCTTACTGAAATCTTTGAAATTTTCGAAATCTTCTGAAATCTTCTAAATTATATCTAAGAATTATATACCAATTAGAATACCAATCTTGAAAATCTTCAAGACAAATAAATTAATGACGTTTCATAAATATGATGAAAGGAAGTATTCAGAATTACAACTATTCAAAAATTTTATAACAATCGAGAACAATGTTCAGGCTCTGAACAAATGGTATTCTCTAAGAGATATAATATTTAATAATTAATTTTTATGAGATTCTATTTTATTGCGCAGACCTTCTCAACTTGAATCCTTTTATGATTTTTAAATGTTTTTAAAAATATCGATTTCTTAAAATAAACTTTATGATATGTTTTCAATATTAGGACATATAAATTAGTTAATACTTTTGGAATCTTTGTGAAATGATTTACAATCTTTTGAAGTCTTTCCGGAATCTTTTGAAATTTATCGCGGAATATTGAAAATATTTTTGAAATTTTGGAAATCTTTTGGGATTTTTGAAATCTTTGCGAAATCTTGAAAATCTTTTGACTTATATCTAAAAATAATTTACCAATCTTCGAAAATCTTACTAAAATCTTTGAATTTTTTGAAATCATCTGAAATCTCCTGAATTATATCTAAGAATTACTTACCACTTATACACAAACGCACAAACCTTTTTGATTTGAATCCTTTCGTGGTTTGTTGAATGTTTTTGAAAATATTGATATCTTAAAATAAACTTTATGTTATATTTTCAATGTTAGGACATATAGATTAGTTAATACTTTTGAAATATTTGTGAAATGATTTCCAATATTTTGAAGTCTTCCTGAAATCTTTCAAAATTTCTATGATATCATTGTAAAATCTTTGAAAGTTTTTAAAATCATCTAAAACCTTTTGAAATTCTTGAAACCTTTTGGGATCTTTGAAATCTTTGCGAAATCTTGGAAATCTTTTGACTTATATCTAAAAATTATTTACCAATCTTTGAAATCTTACTAGAATCTTCGAAATTTTGGAAATCTCCTGAAATATCCTGAATTATATCTAAGAATTATTTGCCATTTACACATAAACGCACAAACCTTTTTAATTTGAATCCTTTCGTAGTTTATTGAATGTTTTTGAAAATATCGAAATCTTAAAATAAACTTTATGTTGTATTTTCTATATTTGGTCATATAGATTAGTTGAATCTTCTGAAATATTTGTGAAATGATTGACAATGTTTTGAAATCTTTTAAAATCTCTGCAGAATCTTGGAAATCTTTTATAATCTTTGGAACCTTCTGGGATCTTTGAAATTGTTGTGAAATCTAGGAAATTTTCCGACTTATATCTAAGAATTATTAGCCAATTAGAATGCCAATTGTGGAAATCTTCAAGACAAATAAATTAAAGAAATGTAATAAATATGATTTAAAAAACTATTTAGAATTATAACTATTCAAAAATTTTATAACAATCCAGAACAATTTTTAAGCTCTTAGCAAATGGTATTCTCTAAGAGATATAATAATTATTCAATAATTTTTATGAAATTGTAATTTGTTACGCAGACCTTCTTAATTTGAATCCTTTCATAATTTTTCGAATGTTATTAAAAATATCGATTTCTTAAAATAAACTTAAAATTGTATTTTCTATATTAGGATATATAGACAAGTTCAATCTTTTGAAATCTTTGTGCTATGATATAAATCGTTCAAAATCTTTTGAAATTTTTGTGAAATTATTCACAATCTTTTGTGAGCTTTTGAAATCTCTTGAAATCTTTGTGAATTTCTTTGGAAATCTTTCTTCTGAAATCTTTGAAATTTTTTGAATTCTTTGAAAATTCTCGTGAAATCTTCGAAATCTTCTAAAATCGTTTTAAATCTTTGAAATCTTTTGGAACATTAAATTCTTTGCAAAATCTTGGAAATCTTCTAAATTATACCTAAGAATCATTTACCAATCTTTGAAATCTTACTGAAATTTTTTTAATTTTGCAAATTTTCTTAAATCTTCTGAAGTCTTGTAAATCCTTTTTATGTCTTTGTGAAGTGATTTACAATCTTCTCGAATTTTTGTGAATTTCTTTGAAATCCTGATTCCAAAGAAGTTCATAATAATATCTACGGATTATTTACTAATTAGATTACCAAAATAATTAACCAAAGATTTGTTTTCAAATGATATCAACTTTCATTATAACCAAATCTGCACAACTAATTAAGATACCGAAATTGTGTTATATTCGTTTTTAAGTTTTGGATACCATAAATTACAAAAATATTATTTTGTTTATACATAGTAAGATATCGCAATGCATAAAAATTACAAAAACAAAAACCTTATGTTAGATGCATTTCATTTGTGCCTTCAGTAAGAGGAGATTTGGTATTTACAACCGGTAAAAAACAGGGAATTTGGTGGGAAAAAATAAGTAGTAGTAGTATTTTAAACAGGGGAAATAGAAAAACTGTTGAAGTCTTACTATTGATAAATGATAAAAAAGTCAAGAAAGTATTACATACCAAAATAAAGCGGGGATATTCATTTTAAAGAT
The DNA here is from genome assembly GCA_032362435.1 of Melikaiella ostensackeni. Taxonomy (NCBI): domain Eukaryota; kingdom Metazoa; phylum Arthropoda; class Insecta; order Hymenoptera; family Cynipidae; genus Melikaiella; species Melikaiella ostensackeni. The sequence continues at coordinate 13,094 of JAUMHM010101394.1, forward strand.
AGCAATGATATCACAATTATTATATTAGCCATTTATTCTTTCTTATACAGCTTTAAGACGTTGAAATTTTATTCAAATGGTACTCTTCTGGTACGAAGTGAATATACACACTTGAAGCTTTGCCTATCAGCTGCCAAAGGACATTGTGTATAAATTTATGAATCAATAAACCAAAACTGTTATTCAAAAACATTTTTTTCAGAAAGTGATTATTTTTCAATATATTATAAGAATTATACGAGCTCCAGGCTCTGTCGCATTTAACATACAAACATGACAGTCATTGCTACCCACTATCACAGAAAAATAACTATGAATAATTTTATTTGGTTATGTCGGTAAAAGGTATGAACTTGCTTATTTATTTCAAAGTTGTTTGGTTTGTATCACTTACTTGTTTATGCTCTCAACCTAAAAGCAGAAAAATAACTTTGATAGCCCAGCCTAACATGTCAACAATTTATTTACCTCGTACCGAATGAAACTTCTCATAAAAATACGTAAAATATATTTTCGATGAAAATAAAGAGAATTAATCATTAGAGAGTTTTAGAGCCAAGAGTTTGACAAATCGAAGGAATCAGTGAAAAATTAGTGAAAGCAATTCAATTCCTTAAAAAATGATAATCTGTCATCCGACAAAACTTTCATTATCATGTCAAAAACACATTTTCCAATTTTCCAATTCAAAAGTAGCGAGTAAGTAGTAAAGAGGTTGATTATAAAATTTCGTTTTTGATATTGCTACTCTTGAAAAAAAAACTACAGAACGTTAGCTTCAAAACCGAGTTACTTTTTCATATTATTCAGTTCGTACTGGTATCCACCTCTTACTGGTTTCTTCTGTCGTTTTCTAAAAGTAATTTCGTGCAAACTTTCTCGATCGAAAAATAATTTTTAAATAATTAAATTTTAAATAATTCAATGTCATACGGAATATCTTGAGGATTTAATAATAATAAAAATGTTATTTAACACTACAAGCAATATAAAGTTAGCTTTGAAAATTCTTGATTACACTTTTGAAACTACTGGATGAAAAAATATAGAAACCCCATTTTCATCGTCTTCTTCTTAGAATTATTTGCTTGATTTAACAAATTTGTTCTATTGTTCCTTTGATGTTAATGTGTACTGGAAAACGCCTAGTTAAATTGTTAGAATTCTAAGAAAATACAAAAGAATTGTAAATACGGCATCATATTCCGTTAATACTTCGAAGTATTGTTTACTGTGTCAAGAAATCGATTGATGAAGGTGCGCTTGGTGTTAAGTTCTATTTCGTGTTTCTCATGAACCGCAGTACGATCTATTCCACTTATAGGGATCGCTTTACCAGAAGAATAAACCTAAATCTTGATCAGCTTGTGAGCACTTAATCAAAAGTCTTGTGTTATAATTCCTTTAATATGAATCTTTCTTATTTATTTTGAAACATTATTCTCTGCAAGCGCTAGAGACATAAGTGTAATACATTTTCGTTAGATTGAAAAATTTCGAGTAAAATAATTACAAAAATACTTTACAGTAATTCATAATAATTATTCCTAATCGAATTAAATCAAGGTACTCCTTTATTAAACCTATGCAATCTTCATTTGTTTTTCCTCTGACCTTCAAGTATGTTTTCAAAACAGTGAAAATTAGATCAAGTCAATTCAAGAAGTGGGTTAGAGTAGATACTTAAATTAATTTAAAAGGCCAATTAAGGAATTGCAATTACATGACTCGTCTTATTTTAACGTGTTCGATTTCCATTGAATTGTTTTGGTTCAGATACTAATTCACATGATTGGGGAAAGTTTATCAAAACTTCACGTGACTACAAAAATTGTGGAGAGTATCTGAAGTTTGTGGACTCACCCTTTTTCATTCCATTTGTTCAATTAAGAACATTAAAATTTTTTCTCGAATCTTGAATGAACCAATTGCATTGAAGCCTTTCACAAATTAAATATCTTTTTACACAACAAACCAGTTTCTAATTTTTTATGAGAAATTAGGCAAGAAATTGTTTCAATTTTCAAAGATTTTCTATAAACGAAGGTACCTGTCGAATATCTACAGTGATTTTAGTAGCTATTGAGCAATGTAATTGCTTTGAGGGAACGTCATTACTTACTATGCATAGTCTTGCCAACCGATTTCAAATTCATTAGCAAATGTTCGAATTCCCTCACTTTATCCAATTTTCTTTTGGCTTCCGTATTCCTCAATTCAATGAAGTCTCAGTTAAAATAGGTTAAACTAAATGTTTCCTACATAATTCTGGAAGTAAACAAAATCGATTTTCAGATTGTGTAAAAATTCAACTCCTTTCTTTATGAGTAAAACTGAATTTCTAAACCAGGTAACCGATAAATGTAAATTGTGTTAAGCCAACAAATTATCTACTGTCAAAGGCAATTTTTGTAGATGCATGCATTTTCAAGTTTAAATTTTAACGTAGTGCTGACTAGACATAAATTTATTTCAAATGATAATGCTTCGTAGGAGTTTCATGAATTTCTCGAAGGAAAAGGTGCAAAGTTCTGTGATACATCACTGTAACTTCTGAAACCATAACTGGTAAGACTACTACTAATTCGAAATATACTTCAGTTCATAAGTATGATAAATAATGTTTTCCAAAACATAGGACTTCTTTTGAATAGAGTGAAAGTCTAGACAAAAAAAAACAATTGTTCTCTATATGGATACTACAATTTGAGAATTTAAGATGGATCGTGAAAAATAATATGAATGCTGAATAAATAATTGATTCCTTGACATGATTTGGCAAGTATTTAAAGAGTAAAAGCTGTATAGTGTAACTAAATGTGATTATTGGATTTGGAAGTTCGATTGGGTATTTCGATACAAAACTTTAAATATTATTGAAACAGAATTATGTTTTTATTTTATTTTATTGCTTTCTCATGAAGGGGAGTTTTTAATTATTTGAAATTTTAAATCTACTTCTTTGACATATTTCGATATAATTTGACCCCAGGAACTCGAAAATGCAATTTTTTCTAAATGTCCGTGTGTTCAACTTTTTTTCTATTCATGAAATTTGGACGAATTGTAGTTCCAATAGATGTCCAGATCTGATAAGATTTTGAGCTAGTTCGGCCAATTAGAAGTGGTCTTTTTAGCGTTTAGAAATTTGAAAACAAATTTCTCACATTGTTAATATGAGAAAAACATTTTTGATGTTCGAAATACAACAATACTATATGTGATATATTTGTTCGCACCTTCGAGACGCGTCGAATGACCTATTGACGAACCTCTCATGACCTCTTATGATCTAGAAATACCAATTTATAAATTTAAAAAATATATTGTTTATCTTGTTTATATGAGGAAAACTTTTCAAATCTTGAGAATACAACATTACTGTATATGATGTATTTGTGCGCGTCTTTGATACGCATCGATTGACCTTTTGAAGAACCTTTCAAGGCTTTTTCTGACCCACCAACACCGTTCTTAAATTTTCAAACAAAAGTATTTACCTTGGTCATGTGAGAAAAACCTTCTCAGATATTGTGAATATATCAGTGCCGTATCTCGTATATTTGTTCGTAACTTCGAGACGTATCGATTTACCTATTAACAAACCTCTAATAAGCTTCCATGATCTGCAAATAATGGTTTTGAATCATTCAACAAAATGTTTTGGCTTAATGAAAAATTAGCTGATATTAGAAATACCAGTTTGAAATAAGTCAGCTTAGTGCCATAATCAAATATTAAAACTGTCATTTTTAAAAAAATTTTCTTAGCGTAAAACCTTCCTCTATGAGGAAGCGAATTTATTTGATGCCCATAAGGAAGCAAAGTGCTCATAAAATGAGCACAAATAAATACATTGATAAGGAATACACCCGTAGTACTTCACAGCGATATTTTTTGTAGTTGTTTTAATTATATTTTTCACTATGGGACCGTACCCCATGCGCGCGCCAACCCTTATTCCAGGTATATAAAGGTAGCTTCACAAAAATATAGGTCCATGTTTTTTATATTATTATTATTATTGTGAAAGAGCTCCTTCAAAAATTATTTTATTTTTCCTGGAAATGGGGAACATTTTACAAAAACATTTTCAATAAATGAATATGAGCTGTAAGAAGGTATTCAGGTGTTAAGGGGCAAAGGGTCCATTAAGGCTTTTTTTCGTAAACGTATAGTAGAGTATCTCAATTAATGTATTTTTTTATTTGAATTGAATATAATATTCCAAAAAGATGTATTAAGATATCCCAAATTGATTGAATTTGAATAAAATAAAATACATTAATTAAGATACCTTTAGTTCTCGGTTATATTTTCAGTTGTGTCAGTATATTTAGTACAATATCGGGTAATATGGCATATTGGGCAATATGGTACATAGAAAAATATGTCACATGAAGTAATATGGCACATGGGTTAACGTTGCACATGTTTTTAGTTAGGCTAATATATTTGGAGTAATATGAGACACGGGGTAATATGGTGCACAGGTCAATATTGCACTCGGGGCAATATGACACATAGGGTAATGTAACTCATGGGATACCCTACCGAAACAAAATCTCAGGAATATCTCAGACGAAAATGTCAGGCCAGTTTGAGTCGATTTCAGTCAAATTTATAAGGTATTATTCGAATGATTTCTTCTCTAGAAAAAGTCTCAGAGATTTGGGTCCTTTTTTACAACTTAATTTATGGCAGTCAAACCTTGACGATACTGATGTACGACAGGCAATTAGATTCTCGCTATCATAAAAGATTCATAAAACTAATCCATTTTAACACTTTAAGAATTATTATTTTATTATTTACAGGCATATATTTTTATGTGGCAATCCATATATTTATATTTATATACAGTAGTATTTCTCTACTGGTAAATCTAAAAATGCTGTCTGTTTTTTCGTATCGCGTAAAGTTTACGAGATACGTATAAAATATAACAAACTCTGAATTCTTGAAAATAAATTTTTGATATTTGTAATTGTAGAAATCCGTAGATTCTGATTTTTAACTTTTGAATCTCTAATTTGGAAATTGAAAAAAAATTATATTTGAAGCTCTTATATCTGTCCACTGCTTACTACAAGAACCGTTTCTACCTTGTTCGCTAGCCAGATACTCTTTCGGGACAATCTTTATAGTTTCTTGCTATTTAGGAAGATTCCGATTATATTTGCAAAACCAAGTTTGTGAGTCTATAGAAAATTCATGAGGCCTACTACTGGATCTTTAAAAAGTGCTACCTGGGCACTCTAAGATAAAAATCTCAGAAGCTTGACTGAGTCCGAGAATATTTAATGAATTTTCAGTGATTTTGTATCGATAGGGTAATGTGGCACATTGGGTCTATGTGTTTGGTTAGCGTAGTATATTGAGTACAATTTTGTACTACCTTTTCCAAAAGCATATACGAAATTGGGTCTATATTTTTTGGTCAGGGTAGTATATCAAAAATCTCAGATTTCATCTCAAGATTTTCCTCGTAAACAGTCGGAAACAGGCAGTGGCACGAGTCGGTTTGATTTTTTTTAAAAAATATATTTAAAAATTCTGTCATGTGCTTCCACAGGCTAATTTTTCAATAATTTCTAGTTTCTCTCCAATATTCTTACGTGTGGTGGGCTTTTTTTGTACTATTTTATCTGCTGTAAAACATAAATTTCGCAAAGGCCTCATTTTTAAAGAGAACAGGTTTTCCAAAAATTACGCATATGATTTTCAAAAATTTCGTCGGTTATATAAAGGTGAGCCCCGTAAGAGTCTCAAATTTCATCTAAAGATTTTTCTCGTAGGCAGTCGCAAACAAGCCGTAATACGAGTCGCTTCGATTTTCTAAAAAATTCTAAATGGAAACTTTTAGAAATTAATGGAAAGTTTTGGAAGTTTTCGAAAACTCTCTGAAAGTATGGGAAGTTTTGGAAATGTATGGAAACTTTCGGAAATTAAACTTTTGGGGATTCGCAGAAACTTCCGGAAGTTTATGGAAACTTTTGGAAATTTATGGAGATTATTGAAAATTTGTGGAAGCTTTTTGAAAATTTATGAAAAGTTTTTGAAAGGATGCGGAAATTTTCCAAAAGTATAAGATGTTTTGGAAATTTTGGGAATCTTTCGGAAATTTAAGGAGATTTTTGGAGATTTATGGAGAGTTTTAAAAATTTGTGGAAACTTTTTGAAAGTATGAGACGTTTTGGAAATATATGGAAACTTTCGGCTATTTATGGGAAGTTTTGAAAATTTGTGGAAGCTCTTTGAAAATTTATGGAAAGTTTTCGAAAGAATGCGGAATTTCTCTGAAAGTATGGGAGGTTTTAAAAATGTATGGAAACTATCAGAAATTTATGAAGTTGTTTGGAAATTTATGGAGGAATTTGAAATTTTGTGGAAGAAGATCGAAAATTTATGGAAACTTTTGGAAATTCATGGAGTTTTAAAGATTTAAAGAAGCTTTTTGAAAATTTATGGAAAATTTTCGGAAGTATGAAAGGTTTTGGTTTTGGGTTGGGAAATTTGTTGAAGGTTTTGGAAATTTTATAAGAATTTTTGAAAATTGAATGTTTGAAATGAAAATTTATAGAAGTTTCTTAACTGGTCAAGTTTTTGTTCACGGTTGAGAATTCTTATTATATTTCTGTAGTAATGACTGGTTTCTTCCCATCTTAGAGGCCAAACTGCAAGAGACTGGTGCCCTTCTCAGTGTACAAACAAACCGATTATAACTCCTTTGGTTCTGGCTTTGTTTTCATACACTCCTTCAAATGACCGAAGTTTGGTGGGACTGACGTTATGAATGGAACTCCACCTTATGACAATTTAGCTGCTTAGTTTGGACATGATTTTATACTAATGGAATAAATTTCTCGCATCAAGTTGGTAGTTGGGTGTATACTTTTAACAATGAATAATACAAATAATAATGTAACCTCGGATAGGATTGACACTTCTGTTGACGAATGGCCTGCCCTTGGAAAAGTTTCAGGCGATGAATGGAGATTGGGTATTTGCAATGCTATAGGTGTAAATGACTTTAAGGAAAAGGAATCGCCGAACACAATGCGCGTGAAGAAGCTGAATATTTTATGCGTACCGGAAACAAAGAAGAAGGGATGCTAGGTAAGTAGATAATAAAACATATGGTAGCCAAGGAGTCGGTCTAATTATGAATGAGAGAGCAAAACAACATTTCAAAAAGTATGAATGTATGTTTTCTAGATTATTATGGGTAAGAATAAAAGAGGAAATCAGAAGGCTATTTATCATAGCGTGCTACGCTCCAGTTGGTGGTGAGAGCAGGGATATAAAAGATACTTTTTGGGACTCGTCAAATAATATTATAGGTACTTGTTAGCCTGGCGAAAGAATCATTTTACTCGGAGATATGAGAAGCTGGGTTGGTGTGCAACGCGAATGTACCGACAGATTACGGGGTGGGTACTGGGTACTGAGTGCATAGGAAAAAGCCACATTATAATTGACTTTGTTGTAGAGGATGAGAGACTGAGAGAGCTTGTAAGGGGTAAAAGGGTTATGAGAGGTTCTGAATGCGGAACGGACTACTTCTTCATAGTTTCAAAAATTAACCTATGTCAAGGATGGAGGACAAGAAGAATTAATAATAAGTCGAAGCAGATGCGATTCAGAATAAAGAATTTGCATAAACCAGAAGTACAATTGGTATATCGTGAGAAGCTGAATAAATATTCAGATCATCATAAAGAAGACTGAAAGATGAAATCAGGCAATAACAATTTAGACGGTGCATGAATATTAACGAAATGGCATCTTCAAGGGTGCATCTAAAGTGTGCGGTACTGAGACTGTAGAAAGGAAGACTGAAGATGATTGGTGGAATGATGAAATCTGCGTAGCTGTCAACGAGAAAAAGCAAGCGTACTTGAGAAAGTTGAATATTGAAGGTCTTAAGAGCGGTGGCGGATACTTGTTTGTGTGGCTGAGCGAATTTATGAGTATGTGTGCTGTGAAAGTTGAAGTTCCAAATGATTGGAGGAAGGCGTCCATCGTCCCACTCTATCTTATGTCTAACAATGGCTTTTTTAGACGAAGAAGGTGTTGATTTCAGGACAGTGAAAGTGCGTGGACTGTCGTTTGCAGATGATGAGATTGTTACGTCAGAATCAGTTTATAATTTACAGAGAATGATGAGCAGACTGGAAACCAGCATGAAAAGTATGGATCTTAAAATTAACGTGAAGTTAAAATTGTAATATATAATCTTGTGCTTGCACCCACTGTACTGTATGATAGGGAGACCTGAATGTATCAAGAAAAGGATAGAAGTAAAGTGAACGCGGTTGGCTTGCATTTCCTGCGGATTATCTGAGGTAAAACTCTATTGGACAAAGTCAGTAATGAATGGGTTCTCGAAGAATGTGGTGTAGAAGAAACTTTTATTGACAGGGGTAAGGCTTAGATGGTTTGGTCATGTTGAGAGAATGAATGAAGGATGTTTAACGATCAAAGTGTATTTAGGCAAATTGAATGGTAACGTACCCAGAGGTAGACCGAAGAAAGAATGGTTCGAATGTGTGAAGGAAACGCCAAACCGAAGATATATAAAGAGTCTTAGAAACACAAGAGCTTGCATGAAAAAGTAAATAGATGTAAAGGAAGCAAAAGACGTTTGCAAGGATAGGGATGTATGGATGACAGTTGTTTAATAGAAGAAGAGTAATGCCTGAAACGAATGATTTTGGATACCAATGGACTCTCGTGAAGAGGTGTGGCTGGTGGATTAGTATAAGGGCTTTGTGAAACACCGGTGAGAAATATCTCATTTTTCGGCCCTGTTCGAGTGGGAAAAATAATACATTACCTGATTGTTGACGATCAGCATAAGTAATCCACATGTTTCCGCACTAGTACAAGAATTAAATTTCATTACATTTCAAAGAAATATTTGCAAATATTCGGAATCTTTCTCTCTTTGTCTAAACACCCGCCTTTCAGAAAAACCACTATCCACTAAGCCATAAGTCCCAAACCAACGTCCCAAATTTTAAATCTTATACATACGTCCCAGTTTCCAAATTGTACAGAGTTTCGTACGTTGAAATATTTTAATTTTCTTCTTAACACTCACCTTTCTAAGAAACGATTCTCCACTAAACCATGAGTCCCAAACCAAAACCTTACGTCCTGAGTCTCAAATTCAAAGTCTAACGTAATTTTTATTTTAAAAAAATGTTTAATGGTGGTTTAAGGCCTTTAAGCGCTAAAAAGTGTATTTATTCGTTTTACGTAAAATGATAAATGACTTCCGTGAAAGCAATAAGTATTCTAAATAAAATTATGTAATGTATCACTGAAAATAACTTTACCCTGATTTTATTTAGAATATTACCCTTAAAAGTGGAAAACACTTTCCATAGGAGGTTGACAATTTATAATCTGCTTTCTTCATACACTTTAGGTATTTTCGGCCTTGAATGATTGAAAATGACCTCTTAAAAGTTGAAATGTGTTCCATTGTCAGAAAACCGCCCTTCAACTTTTAAAAAGTACCCATTAGAACGATATTTTTCTCCTTTTACAGTTCTTCATATAATCTCTCATATGGAAAGTACTAGGATGACTTCAGAGTCGAAATTTTTCGCTATTTTTCTTCATTTACAATATTTCATACAATTTCTCAGAATAAAAGTGCAAGGGTGACTTCAGAGTCGATATTTTTCGATATTTTTCTTCTTTTACAATTCTTTATATAATTTCTCATAAGAAAAGTACTAGGATGACTTCAGAGTCGATATTTTTCGATATTTTTCTTCTTTTACAATTTTTCATATAATTTCTCATAAGAAAAGTACTAGGGTGACTTCATAGTCGATATTTTTCCTCTTTTACAATTCTTCATATAATTTCTCATAAGGAAAATACTAGAATGATTACCATCATTTTATTGTCATATTTATTGCTTTGACGTAAGTCGTCATTCTTACACGCAAAAACTAACACTTTTTTAGCGTTTAAAAGCCTTGGACCATGGGTTAAACATTTTTCTTAAATCTATAAGAAATGATACAATAATTTTTACACCAAATGAAAGAAAATAGAGGGGTGATACAGATAGAAGAAAAATATTTTATTTTTTAGGCCCACCCTAAAGTGGACATTTGCTCGAACACGCATACAGACATTCAGCTTCATACATCGACGGCCCCTAAAAAGACTCGAGTGACTCGCGCAGTGTGTTTAAAAACGCGTAACTCCTGTGTCTAAGCATAAGCATTACGCGTTTTTAAAACGCAC
>JAUMHM010101406.1:0-23360 GCA_032362435.1 Melikaiella ostensackeni
ACTTTCAGTCCGATACCTTGTTTTGAAAAAAAGTTCTATGGTTCAAAAAAAATTTGGTACACCGAAAAAAAGAGGTCAGTAATGTAGGAATTTGATTGTGTCACATGCCCTTAATATTACACATAGCTCATATTTAAAGGGTTGTGTACTGAGTAAATAAACGTCGTCTGCGAGTGTTTTTTTAGGTTAGTAAAAGAAAAGTCTCGCTCTTTGCGAGCCGCATATAACAAATTCATCCTGAAATTTTTAGTCGAATCGATTGAAAATTGAGTGGCCGGATTCTATAACCGCCTGTAAATTTTTCTCGCTGAACGTGGCACCTGGACCCTCTTCAAACAAATTTCGAATTTCAATTTTGAAAGTACATATTCTTATATTAAATTTAATTGCGCATCTTTTTTCTCCAATTAAAAAAGTTGTAGCTTTTGCCGTTCTCGGAGTAAGCCCGAAAACCCCGTTTTTTAGACAACAAATTTTTTTCTCTTTATAGGGACCTAATCTATCTTTGAATGGCGCTGATTTTACTGAAAAATGTGGCGACCATGGCATTAGTGAGGTGACCAAAGTTTGAAATCCATTGAAAACAGTGCAAAATCAATTAAAATTATGAATGATCTTATAAGTCCTAAAAATTGTGAACTGTTCTTATATCATACATAAATTTGTTCTGAATCGCGTGAAAATTGTTCCAAATTTGTAGGACTTATGTACACATTTATAATTTTAATTGATTTTGCACTGTTTATAATGGATTTCAAACCTTGCTCACCTCACTTTCGTCAGGGTCGCCGCAATTTTCGGTGGCGGCAGCACTATCGGAAAGATAGATCAGGTCCCTATAGACTTCAACTAGCCACAATTCAGCCAATTCTTTGAGTTTTCCAATGAAATTTAGAGAAAATATTCTTTGTGATGTTCTACGTCTAGTAAAGAGAATAATATATGATCATTTTCGTTTAAACAAAAGTTATAAATTTTTACCCAGAACATTAATAAATCATGCATTCATATTTCTAAGCTCATGGAGAGTTGAGCAAATTTTGAGCAATAAAATACTTCCAGAGGGAAAGTTGTTCAGGAAGGAATAAATATGTTTTCTATGGGAAAAGTAATTCAAAATAAATCATTATTAAGAACTTAGGAAGGTTTTATTTTGGTCTCATCACAATCATGTAAATCTGAAATTTACTATTCAGAAAGGTCTATAGTTTTCACTTTTTAACCGATTCAGAAGTGGTTTTTTAGAATTAAAAAGCATCAAATTCCTTACGAACGTACAAAGCAATATTTTCAAATTTAACCATTTTTAGCCTATTTTCTTGGAAAACAAGGTTACAAAAAAAAATACATGTTTAAGAAAAATATTCTGTTTCTTAGCTCTTAACCTTTGTATATATTTGCAATCAACAAAAATTACGACCTAAGCACACGAAGAGAGCAAATAATGTGTTTATTGTACAATTTTATTGTTACAAACAAATTTTATAAACAAATAAACAATTTTTCGACCTTATTCACGGAAAAAATTTATTAATGTCCAGTATGCATAAAAGTATCTTCTCAAACTTACTAGCCTACAGAAAATTATTAACACTTAACGTTTAGCTTTGTTATAAATAATTGAGGTTGAGGTATAGAACATTCTCATCCTTTCTTCGTGGCATTTCTTTGTTATTTTATATGTATCAGAATGGTTTACTTGACTAACTAGACAGCAGATTGTTGCTTACGCTTGATATTTAACTTTGTTTTGAACAACTAAAGTTAACAAATAGACAATTTTCATCCTTTATTCACAGAAAATATGGAAAAGAGAAGAAAGGAAAGAAAATTTTGTATAGATTTGGTATTGATCTATAATAACATTACCGAACTTGAGCATTCTAGATGGAAGTTATGGTTGGAAATGAAAATGATGTAAATATTGCATATGTATAAATTTGTTTGCTATTATCTAATGATGAGATCATTTTTATTTATTAAACATTTTCGTTTATTATTCATCATCGCACATATGTAATAAAGTCAGTTTAATGAATGCGTCATTGAATTAGGTAAATATTATTGCTGAAGAGACATTCATGCACACCTTAAATCTGCATTAGTATTTTTTTTATTGATGAAATAGTGCGAAGTTGTATTCTAATAATTGATAAACGACTTCGCACTATTTCATAAATAAAAAAAATATAGAATGGAATTTTCTTTAAAAAATTATCATTTCTTACAAATTCAGTCTTTTTCAACAGCCTTTTAGCAACTTCTTCATTTTTTTTCTAGTGCAGTGTAGAATTTTTTCATAATCGTCGGTTTTAAATCTGATTTGAATAAATTTTGCACTTTTTTGCGAACTGGATCTTTTGTCAGTTGGATTTCCGTTACTATTGCGTCTATGCACAATCTTGGGAAACCTCTTAAAAATCCTTAAATGTTATGAAATTCTATAATACCCCTTTAAATATTACAAAACCACTTCAAATCATTACTATCCCTTCGAATTCCATGAAATCCCTCGAAAACCCCGTGAAATTCCATTAAATCTGTTGATATCTTCTGAAATCATAGAAAATGTATTAAAATACATTGAGAACTTCCAAAATCCCTTAAAATTATTAAAAACCTCGGAAATCTGATTGAATACATTGAAATCCCTTGGAACCTTCTAAAATATCTTAAAAAATTATAGGTTTCATTAAATCCTTCTGAAGTTCTCTAAAATTGTATGAAATTTTTTTTAAATACCTAAAAAACATTGGAATCATTGGAAACTCGTTGACATTTTTTAAACTTTTAGGATCTTCCGAAATACCCTAAAATATTTCAAATTTTCTGAAGTCTATTGAAACCCCTTAACATTTTTTAAAGCTCTTGAGCATTCCTTGGAATTTTTAAAATACTCTAAAATTTTTAAAGTCCCTTGAAGTTCATGAAATCTATTGAAAATTCATTAGAATGTTTCAAAATGTCCTTAAATCTTTGAAAACTTTAAAATCCCTCAATCCTTGTGAATGAATTCTTTGAAGTCTATTAAAATATTATAAAATGTCTTGGAATCCCGTGGAATTCCATGAAATCTGATGATATTACCTGTAATCCTAGAAAATGTATTAAAATACATTGAGAGCGTTAAAAATACCTTGAAATTCTTGAGAATCTCGGAAATCTGATTAAATCCATTGAAATCCCTTGGAATCTTTCAAAATATCTTAAAAAATGAGAGGTTCTATTAAATCTTCACAAATCTTGCGAAGTCCTGTAAAATTGTATGAAATTTTTTTAAATACCTGAAAATCGCTGGAATCCTTGGGCTTTCCTTCACGCTCTTTGAATATTTCAGGATCTTCTTAAAACTCTTCGGATTCTTTTAAAATATCCTACAATCTTTAAGGTCCCTTGAAATCCCTTTAAATTCTTGAAATACATTGACAATTCCTTGGAATCTTTAAAGATATTCTAAAGTATTTAAAATTCTTTGAAATCTTTGAAAATACCTTGTCATATTTGGAGGTCTCTTCAAATCTTTTAAGTCCCGGAATTCTTGTAAATAAATTCTTAGAGACCCATGAAAATATTATAAATTTTTTTTTGAAATCCCGTGAATTTACGTAAAATTTGATAATATTCTTCGAAATCCCTAATAAATCTCTTCAAATTCTTGAAATCCAGTGAAAATTCCTTGAAATCTTTTGAAATAATTAAAATTAATTAAAGCTTTGCAAATGCCTTGGAATTTTTTTAAGTATCCTAAAACCTTATAGGTTCTATAAAATCCTTCTGAATCTTCCGAAATTCTTAAAAACTGTATAAAATTTTTTTTAATGCCTCAAAATCATTAAAATCCTTGTAAATTCGTTGACATGCTTCAAATCTCTTAGGATTTTCTGAATTACCCTAAAAAAATTTTAATTTTTTGAAATCTTTTGAAACCCTTTAACATTTTTTAAAGCTCTTGAAAATTATTTGAAATATTTTAGAATATCCTAAGATCTTTGAAATACTTTAAATTCTTTCAAAATACCTTGTAATATTTGGAAATTTCTTGAAATATTTTCGAGCCTTTAAAATCCATCAATCCTTGTGCATAAACTTCTTTGAAATCTATTAAATTATTACAAAATCCCTTGAAATCCTGTGAAATTACATGACATGTGATAATATTTCTTGCGAGTCCTCGAAATCCTTTCAAATTCTAGAAATCTATTGAAAATTCTTTGGAATCTATTGAAGTATCCTAAAATCTTTGAAATTCATAAGAAGATTTAGAAATACCTTGAAATATTTGAAAATTTCTTGAAATTTTTGCAAGCCTTCAAAATCCCTCAATCCTTCTGCAAAAACTTCTCTGAAATCTATTGTATTATTATAAAATTCCTTGAAGTCCCGTAAAATTACATGACATCTGATAATACTTCTTGCGATTTCTTGAAATTCCTTGAAAATCTTGAAATCTATTGAAAATACCTTGGAATCTATTAAAGTATTTTAAAATCTTCGAAATTCATAAAAAGATTTAGAGATACCTTGAAATATTTGAAAATTTCTTAAAATCTCTGCAAGCCTTTAAAATCCCTCAATCCTTGTGCATAAAATTCTTTGCAATCTATTAAATTATTAAGAATCCCTTGAAATCCCGTGAAATTACATGAAATCTGATGATATTCCTTGGAATATTTGAAGCCATATGAAATCCTTTGAGCTCCTGCGAAATTCATTAAAATACGTTATTGAGTGCCTTTAAGAGTATTGAATGTCTCGTGAATTTTATGAAATCCCTTGAAGTGTGCTAATATTCCTAAAAAATCACCTGAAATATTTGAAAATCTTTTTAAATCTTTAAAACCCTGAAAAGTTCCTTAATTCTCGTGAAATTCTTTGAAATCTATAGAAACATCAAATGTTTTAAAAATTTATATATCGATTGAAATTCCTAAAAAATCCCTTGAAATCCTATAAGAATTCTTTGGAATTCTTTACGATCTCTGAAGTCCCTTGGAATCATTAAAAATGCCTTAAAGCCTTCTAAATCCTACGAAATCTTTTAAAATCCTTATAAAGTTCAGGAAACTCTTTGCAATCCCATAAAAAATTTTAATTTCTCAAAACCCTTTGAAATCCTAGAAATAATATCAAATCCCTTGATCAATTATTGGGAAATTCCTCGAACTGCCTTAAAATATTTAAAATCTTTTGAAATTTCTTAAAGCGTTTGAAAGCTTTGAACATTCCTTAAAATAATTAAAATCCTTGGCAATCCTGTGAATTCTATTGATAGCTGTTGAAATCCTTTACAATACCTTTAAATCCCTCAAAATATGTTGAAATCCTTTGAAATCCCTGGAGATCTTTCAGATCTTTTGAAATCTTTTGAAATATTGAAAAAAAAAGTCGTAGAGCCGTTTTTAGGGCCAATCTGCAAGGTAAATTCCAAGCCGCTTTTACGCCTATGACCAATGTTATCAAAAATACGACATCCCCTGGGGTAATTAGGTGACTAACAAAATGCTGATTTATTTGAGTGATAGGTCCACAGTGGAGATGAAGACAGTTGAGCAATATTTGCACGCGGTCCATGTTTTATTTTAATTACACATGAATTCCTCCGTTGAGAAAGTGGTATTTTATCACTGTTCGAAATTTCTAGAGCGATTTTAATATGAATGTAATGGAAGTAATAAATGTATATACGAACCACTAGAAATAAATATTCTTGGTTGTTAAAAGAAAATAAACACAAAGAGTTTACACGATTTTTGTTTTACAAACAAAATTTATAGCCTCACTTAACTTTGGACTCTCCGAATCTAAATTAGTTAAATTTGGCTTATTGTTATTCAAATCGTGGGTGCCTTGTTGCTTCACAAATTAGTGATTTTATATAAAGTTTTGGAAAACACTATATAGAAGTTGAAAAGATGAGACTGAGGTTTTATCAAAACAAATTCAGCTCGCAATATGAAATTGCGGATTAAAGAGTCTATAATCCAGCGGGCATTTTAAGACCAAAAACAAAAACATCCATCTGGCCCTCTTTGGAAAAATGTTATTTTTACATTTAAAACAAGAGGGGTAATTATAGAAGAATAATCTAAAAACATAATAATATTTCACGAAAAATTGTTTTAAATTATAAATTATACTTTTTAGAACGCAAGAAGTTTGAAACAAGGTATCAAATTTATTAAACTATCTTTCAGATGAAATTCACTATTATTTGAACATTCAATTTACCATTTTATTGAAGAATTTTT
The DNA here is from genome assembly GCA_032362435.1 of Melikaiella ostensackeni. Taxonomy (NCBI): domain Eukaryota; kingdom Metazoa; phylum Arthropoda; class Insecta; order Hymenoptera; family Cynipidae; genus Melikaiella; species Melikaiella ostensackeni. The sequence goes on from JAUMHM010101406.1 coordinate 6,249, forward strand.
TTAATTCAATAATAAACTTTTTGAATTTAATAAGAAAATTTTTTTTTCATACAATCTTTAATAATAAGGTACGTGGCTTCCTGATGTTGTCCTTCCGTCCGTTCAACATAAAGTTGCTGGGTTTCTAGATTATTTTGTTTTAATATTTGTTTATTACTGAGTGATGAAATTGCAAATTCAATTCAAAAATAATTTCCACAGTCATAGAAAGCTCAATAAAGGAAAATAAAGGAAAGGCAGATACCTTTCCATTTAGTTTTGATTAAGAGAAAATCGAGTTTTCCTTTCATTATTCTCGGCAAAAGAAAAACTTTTAACTTCAAACTCGGCCCTTTTTATACTATATCAGCTAACTTTAAATTATCCTAAAGTCAGGAATTTTAAAAGCGGAAAGACGAATTTCCAACGAAAGAGTTGAATTTTTAACCAAAAAAGATGTTTGAATCAGGAAAGAAAAAAAATTTCAACCAAATTGTTCATTTTTCTACAAAACAGTTGAATATACAACCCAAGAATGTAAATTTTCAACAAGAATTCTAGTTTTTCAACAAGAAGTTGAGTTTTCAGCCTAAGAAGACGAATTTTCAACAAAATACTTAAATCCTCAACCAAAACATATTAATTTTCAATTAAACAGTTGTATTTTGCAGCAACAAAAAATTAAATTTCTATCAGAGGAGATGAATTTTCAAACCAAATAGACGATTTTTCAACAAAAGTGTTGAACTTTTAACCGAGAAAGAATTTCGATTTAAGGAAAGAAAAAAATTCAAACCAAATTGTCCAATTTTCTACAAAACAGTTGAATTTTCAACCTAAAAATATCAATCTTCAAAAAAATGTTAGTTTTCAATCATATAGTTGAATTTTCAACCCAAGAAGACGAGTTTTCAAAAAGTAGTTGAATCCACAACAAAAACAGATTAATTTTGAACCAAACAGTTGCATTTTCAAATAAAGAAGATTAATTTTTTACTAAAATAGTTGTATTATTTACAAAAAAAAAGAAATTATTACCAGAAGAATTATACCATTTTATACCAATTATACCAGAATTTTCAAATCAAATAGACGAATTTTCAACAGGAGTGTTGAATTTTTGAGCAAGAAAAAATTTCAAGTTAGGAAAGAAAAAAAATTCAATCACATTCTTCAATTTTCTACAGAACAATTAAATCTTCAACCTAAAAATCTGAATTTCCAGTAAAAATGTTAGAGTTTAACTAGATAGTTGAATTTTGAGCCCGGAAAGACGATTTTTAAACACAAAAGTTAAATCGTCAATTAAAAAAAGATTGATTTTCAACTAAACAATTGTATTTTTTACCAACAAAAAATGAAATTTCTACCAGAGGAAAGGAATTTTCAAACCAAATAGACGAATTTTCAACAAAAGTGTTGATTTTTTAAACAAAGAAAGAATTTCGAGTCAAGAAAGAAAATTTCATTCAAATTGTTCAACTTTCTACAAACACAATTGAATTTTCAACCCGAAAATATAAATTTCAACAAAAATTTTAGTTTTCAACCAAACAGTTGAATTTCGCACTCGAAAAGACGAATTTTCAACAAAATAGTTGTATTTTCATCAAAAAAGTTACTTTCCAACCAAGTTTGAAACCAAAGATATGGATTTTCAACTAAAATGATGGATGTTGAACAAAATAGTTTAATTCTCAACTGAAACAGATTATTTTTCTACCAAACAGTTGCTTTTTCATCAAAAAAAGGGAAGTTCTCCCAGAAGAGATGAATTTTCAAACCAAGAAGACGAATTTTCAACATCCGAAACAGGGTAATTTTCAATCAAGCAGTTGCATTTTTAACGAAAAGAGATTAAATTTCTACCTAGTAAGCTAAATTTTGAATAAAAAAAATGAATGATCAAAACAAGAGTTGAATTTTTATCCAAGAAAGATTTTTCTTCCAAGAAAGAAAAAAAATCAACCAAATTGATGAATTCTCAATTTTCTTCGATTTTCAACAGTTGCAAATTTAGTCGTTGAATATTTAAGATAAAAGCGAATTTTGTATGAGAAATTATGTATTTACATAATTTTATGTAAGAAGTTAATATATAAACACTTTAATGGATAATTTTTTTTTAAATTTATGTGGATTTCACACCTGATAATAAATATCGTCTACCTTATTAACTATTACATCAAACAAAATGTATTATGAGACCAGTTTTTCAACATACTTCAAGTTTGAATAAATATTATTATTGTAATTATGTTTGACAATTAATTTTGAATTGAAAAGAAATTTTATTATAATTCGAATGAAACAATCTTGAAAATGATTTTTGACTGAGATATTAACCAAAAATAAAAAAATCTCATTAAACACAAAAAAACGTCCAATTTGTTAACTACAATCCTGATGAGAAATTATGTAATTTTTCCCAGAATAAATAAATTCACTGTCGAGGCCCACCATTATTATTATAAATGGTTTGGTTGAATAATTATTAATTAATTGAATTAAATTATTTTGGGCCCTAAAGCAAAAACCACTTCACCAAAAATTGTTTAACAATTTTGTTCTCGAGGGTCAGTATAATTTACCGCCGATTATCATTGATAAATTCTATCTGAAAAATAATTTCACAAATTTATACCTGGGATCAATTTGTCTTATTTTAAAAACGTATAATTCAAAACAATTTTTAGTGAAAATTATGATGTTTTTAAAGTTCTTCTGATTATTTTTTTTGTATTGAAAATAAAAATCGACTTTTTTCAATAGGGAACGATGGATTTTTTTGGATTTTGGATTTTTTAAAGCTCTTGAAAGTTCATAGGAATTTTTCAGAATATCTTTTATCTTTTATTTTCAGAATATTCAGAAGTTAAAGTTGGTTAAATCCCACCGCAGGTGATGGATCAAGCAATAAATTATAGCCCGAATGTTTCACAATACAAAAGAACACATTTATGCGTGTTTATTACAATGAATATTTATTGTTAGTCAATAAAAGTCGATTTCAACTGAAGATTAGTCACTTGTCACTCATAATTAGTCAAATGCGTAACTACTTGAATCATTCACTGACTTTGTTTTTCGATTAGTCATTTTTAACTAATACTGATTTAGAAAGAGATTTATGAGACGTGAGTTACATAAAATTTGATGAAATTCTCTTCATTATCTGTGGCAATGAAAGAAATGATTAATGAGAGACTTTTTATCAGCGATATTTGTTTGATACTCGATAAGTGAGAAAACAGAACGTATTTTCAAAACTTCTTTATTAAATAATATATAATAGGTGAAACAATAATATTACAATAGTGTCTAATTTTTTTAATATTTACAGTTTTATCAATAAATATCTATACTTATCTAACACAGTTTAGCAGATTTATTATCTAGAACTATTTTCTAAGATGTAGCAATGTCAAAGTGAGCCAAATACGGTTATTAGGATGAGCCAAATCCATAAAAACATCAGGAAAGACTCCAGGTATTGGTCCGTAACTCCCGGACATAACTCCAGCTAATTGACCATGGAAAACTAACGGACTTCCAGAATCAGCACCACAACTGGCTTTTTGTCTACTTTTGTCGTGGGTACATATATTTTCTGCTCTAAGTTTAAAATTTCTCACGTATTTTTGATAGAAAGATTCACATTCTGAAAAACTAATGACGGGCACTCTGATTGATCGTAACTCACTAGGAAATACTATCTTCCTGAAATGGATAAAGAAAAAATATATTTATGTTGCGAATTGCTAAAAATTAGAAACAATTGTCAAGTCTATAAAGTAGTTCAATAAACAGAGAGTATGAATCATTTCATTTTTTATCCCAAAATATTGAATCCATTTCAAATCAGGCAGGTTCTACACTTCAAGTCGCAGAATCTCTCATCGAGAAAATGTGTTGTTTTTCTTCATAGAAAATTGGGCGAAACGTGTTTTTCCGATCTAAAAACAATTGACAGAGTTAATAGTATTTGAATCTTGAAGTCTATCTTTCAAAAAACTCTTTTTCTTTGAATTTTCTTCTTTGAAATTCTACAGTTTTTGATCTAATTCAGATGTTTCAGGATGATAGACAAAAAGTTGACCATTTTGAAGAATGAGATTTTCGAAAATTTCCTATCGCCTAAAATATGTTTTTTTTTTTTAAATTAAGGGTAACCGAAGAGAGTATGAAAATATAAAACTAAGAGATGAAGGAATGTATTTGTGATGGATACGAATTCTACATGGTGCTAAAGGTCGCGTGACAAGACGTGCGACTATGATAAAACAAAGAAATTTCGAAAATCTCCTAAACATGTAGGCAGAATAGATAAAAACATTTGAAGATATGGCAAAAATGACTATTTTCTCGAATTATTGGGTTTTGACCGGCAGATTTTGTAATAATAAATTTGTAAAAGATAATTTCTAAACAAAGTCTTTTAAAATTTTGAAACCTTATTAAATTGTGCTTTGATATAAATACTTTATTGGGATATTTGAAAAGAAAAATATTATTCAAAGGAAAAGTGGAAAATGACTGGGAATTAAAATGGTCAACTTTTTGTCAATCACCCTCGACAATTTTCTTTTAGGATCCTAGTGAATTTTACCGTTCTCTTTTGAAATACGTCAGGAAATTGAAAAAAAGTTCAAAACTAACAAAGTGGCCACGATTTTTTTTAAAAATACAGAAATTCGATTATCCAAAAAAATCTACGCTTATATTTTTTGCTGATTTTTTGTTAAATTTGGTCTTCTATAAGAAAGACATCCTGTAAGTTTTATGCGGGCTCAACTATTATTGTAACCAGGAGATTTTTTTCATAAAATTGAATTTTCGCACTTTTCTCGAAAAACATTGAAAAATACCAACAAATTCCAAAATAAAAGTCTACACATTTAGGAAATACCCACAAAAAAATGTCTCTCGCTTTTTTGTGATATCTTGCATCGTTTACAAAAAAAATTAGAAAATTAAATTTTAAGGAAAAAAAATTTTCTCGTCCACGAAAATAGTTGAGCCCACATAAAACTGATAGGATGCCTTTTTTATATTAGCAAAAATAAAAAAAATATTGCAATAAGTGAAAAAGTGCTGTTTACCAGAATATCTTCTTTTCATGTTTTCAAAATTCGAAGAAAAAAATACTGCTAATATCAGGAAGGTATCCTATCAGTTTTTGTGGGCTTAACCATTTTTGTAACCGAGAAAATTTTTTTCCTGAAAATATAATTTGTTAATTTCCTTCGCAAACGATGCAATATATTGCAAGAGAGCGAGAAATAATTTTTGTAGAACTTTTCCAGATGTGCAAACTTTTATCTTAACATTTATGCGTATCTTTATTGTTTCCGGGAAAAATTCGAAGAATAATTTTATAAAAAAAACTTCTCCTGGCCTTATGAAAGGCTAAATTTAACCCAAAAAAAAAAAAATAGAAGAAATATAACTATTTATTTTTTTTTTAATCGACTTTTTATATTTTTAAACAAATCTTCGTCACTTTACTAAGAGTGTTTGAAAATTTTTTGACGGATTTCGGAGGAGCACGGTAGAACTTACCAGTATTTAAAAACAAAAATGGAATATCTGAATTAAATAAAAAAACTATACAATTTAAAAGAAATTTTTTTTGCTTTTTTGAGAAATGGAAGTCAAAATTCAAATACTCGTAACTTCGTGGAAATTTTTTTTTCAAATCGGAGAACTACGTGTTGCCGAATTTCCTTTAAAAAACAACATATTTCGTCGCTGAGAGATTCTGCGACTTGAAGTGTAGAAACTGCCTGATTTTAAATGGATTCAATCGGCATAACGGTGGAAATTTTTCACACGCCTAGCGCGAGCGGCACAACAAATCACTGATGACTTTGAAACATGATAACTCGTTTGGAAAAGAAGCTAGACATTTGAAAGAAAAAGATTAAAAAGTTTATCAAATTCCACGTAAAATAATTCTTAGTAGAGATATTTCTGACTTTTCGAAGTTGATATATCACGTGAGAACTTTATAAAAAAAATTCAAGAACTTCTCGATTTTTGTACCTCGACTTCAACTCGTGTCATGACCTAGCAAAGTTGTAGCAAAACTCTGAATCTGACAGAACGTAATCTCTGAAATTTTATCTTTAATTTAAGCGAAAAAAACTCAGGAAATCATCAAGGGTTTTGGAGATATGACTAAAAATGTCCCAACGTGTCTGTGTCGATTTTCAGTCGGCAATCATCGCTAACGGCCGCGGGAGCGGTGATCGCCCAGAATTTCTCAGATTTTGCACCTCAACTTCAACTCGTGTCATGACCTAGGGAAGTTGCAGCAAAACTCTGAAATTTACAGGACGTAATTTCTGAAATTTTATCTTGAATTTGAGCCCGAAAAATTTAGGAAATCTTCAAGGGTTTTGGAGATATGACTAAAAATGTCCAAACGTGTCTGCGTCGATTTTCAGTCGACAATCATCGCTAACGGCCACGGGAGCGTTGACCTCCTAGAATTTCTCGGATTTTGTACCTCAACTTCAACTCGTGTTATGACCTAGGAAGGTTGTAGCAGAAATCTGAAATTTACAGGACGTAATCTCTGAAATCTCATCTTTTATTCAGGCTGATAAAACTGAAAAATCTTGACAGGTTCCCAAGATATGACTAAAAATATTCAAGCGTGTCTGCGTCGAATTTCAGTTGGCGATAACCGCTATCGGCCGGCCTCGCTGCTTAAGCTGACCAAAACTTGACGCAAACACGCTTGAACATTTTCAGTCATAACTCGGAAACCAGTTAAGTGTTTTCAAATTTTCTTAGCTTGAATTAAAGATAAGATTTTATAGACTGAGTGCTGTAAATTTTAGATTTTGATTATAACTTTTCTAGGTCTGGACACGAGTTGAAGTCGATGTACAAAATTCAAGAAAATGTTGAATTAAAAAAAAAAACTTTTCAAGTGGTATATCTTTTTCGAGAAGTTAAAAAAATCTCTACTAGGAGTCATTCGACGTGGGATTTCATAAGTTTTCTAACCGTATTTTGAAAATGTGTCTAGGTTTTGTTGCGAACAAGTTATCGCATTTCAAATTCATCGTTGATTTTTAATGCCGCTTGCGCTATCCGTGTAGATAATTTCCGACGGCAGTGTGAATTATTATTATTTTTTCAGTGATTCTTAATGGATATTAAGTATATTCATCATAACTCACGGTTTCACTTCTGTACATCCCCAGCCACTAAAAGTGCCCAAATCTTTTGGGTGTATTGGTTCATTATAGAGCGGAATTCTTCGATTAGGCGAATGGACCAAGTCAATCGGTGGATAAATTATAACCAATGCAAGGTCGCTGACATAATCAGGTGGTTTAAAGTTTGGGTGTGAAATTCTTTTTTTTATAGAGTGTTCTATTCCACGATTTCTGTGTTCCGATCCAGATAAAATAGTGTATACTACTACCGGTGTACAGTGTTTGCATAGAGCTGGATGCAAAAGAAAACAGTGGGCTGCAGTTAATACAATTTTTGGCGATAATATACTTCCGCCGCAGATAGAAGCCCCATTTGCTTTAATATTGACTATATAGGGAACCTGGCGAATTGACACTGGCTTATTTCCATGCGGAGTTCTATCAATGAGACGTTTTCGACGTATGTGAAGATCCGACGAGTTTTCTGCAAGAATTTTGGAAATCAAATAATTACCGCCAACCGAGGCTATTTTGAGACACCAGGGGCTATTTTGGGACATGCTAGTTTTTCATCCTTAGAATCGTTAAGGTGAAGCATTTGAATTTGGCGCCTGGCCTAATTATAGTTTGAAATATGGCCTATAGAGGGCATAAAACGTTAGTAGTGCGTATTTCGTCTGGAAGCGGAAAATACTTCGTAAGTACGTAGAAATTCCTTGTATTCTTCAAGAAAAGTATTAAAAATTGAAATGCTAGAACTTCCAGGGGCCATTTTGGGACAAAACCAAAACTTAATATTTTACAAAAATTCAATTTGTAATAAATTATTAATTTTACTCTAGAGGACCTACCAAAAAAGTTCAATGTGGCGTGGATGAAAAACATTTATTTACTTACTATTATTGCCAAACAAAGAGCTTGTCTCAACATAGCCCCAACCACGAGGTTATTCTGGGACAAAATTTAAGTCTGCGCAGCTTCGACAAAAAATATTTTCCTAATGGAACTTGATAGACACCTTCATAAGGATATTCAAAACCTGCCTGAATGGTTTAAATATTTATCAGTTCAAATTCAGGTTTTGGACGAAGTGCGAAACAAAAAAATCTTCTTTTTGTCTCAAAATAGCCCCGATTGGCGATAGTATTATTCATGTACACCTTTAGAAATAGTATAAAATTTACGAAGTAACAGAAGTAACAAAAGTAACGGGAAATTTTTATGAAATTTCCGATACGTTTACATAACTGGATCTTAAATTGATGAAATTCGTAACTGAATTTTCCGAAATTTATGATACAATTACGAAATTGTAACGGAATATTCGTAAATTCACCATAAATTACGAAAAAACTCTCGTAATTTTCTGTTACATGTAATGGCGTGAAACATCCGTTACTCGAAACATAAAATTTTTGTGTTACATGTGAATATGTAACAGCATAAAACTTCCGGAAACTTTCGTAAAATCAAGACAGAAATTTGTAACATGTACTAGCAGGAAATTCGCGCGCGTTCACGTCCCTGGACTTTTAGTTTCTAACATTATAAACATAGATTATCTAAATATCCATAATAAAACATTTTTAAATGAGGTCGATAGGGGTAAGTGTGATAAACAGAAAATTTGAAATGAAAAACGAATTAGTTATAAACTTTTTTCTACAAAATGAAGATTATATCTCCTATTATTTGTAGGAAGAAGGTGGTTGTAATTAGTCATTGCTTTAATAAATCATTTTTGAAGAAACTAAGATGCTTTAAAAAAAATCTAATTCTCAATTGTATCATCTGGTCTTTTGATTTGAATTTTTTATTATTTTCAATAATAAATTATGGCAGGGTAATTGAAAATCACACTCAAGGTAGGTGTGATATCTGTTTTTTGCTTTTCTTTTTCATTGCAAAATACGAAAATCTGTTCACAGTTCGAGGTTAGTTAGAGAGGTCAATAAACCTTTTTTGCAATAAAAATGTAAGTACATAATAATAGCTGTTGAAAAACATTTTTATAAATACACTTACAAAGACAAATCATTTTTTAATCAATTTAGGAATAATGTAATTTGAAATAGGTAAGTTTTTCAACATCACTGGAACCTTCATAACAGATTCAAGTTGCAACTTTTTTATGTTCATTAATATCTTCATAAATGAAAGAGAATTGAAAGCAACCATAATTATAAGAATTAGTGGATGTTTCATTAATAGTTACACACTACCAAAGGAAATAAAAAATATTTATTCACGCAATCTTTCGTTGGTTAAAGAAGGTGACGATTGAAAGTAAAAAGTCCAGAGATAATTTTGACAAAATTTTAAACAAGAATCTTTTCAAATATTTGAAATATCATTAATCAAAGTATAAATTTGTAATCTCGTATCACACTTACCCATATCGACCCTACAAAGAGTTCTGCAAATTTTTGAAACAAGTCATATAATTTAATAAATTATTAATTGTAATTAGTAAAATATATTTGAAAGAATTATTATTTTCGTAATTTTAATATATTCATGGATGCTAATTTTTTTACGTATCTGGAGATCTTAGCTGACTGCATAAATGTTTACATCTTTTTGTTTGTTGATCCGTAGGACATCACTCATGTCTATAATAGACCCTTGTTATTCAAATATTGTTAGGCAAATATTGTTAAATGTCACATGTACAATTGATAATTTGAAAAGTGTTGAATTTTGAACGTGTAGAAATTGTCTAATACTACGAAATGAAAATGTTTATTTGCAAACGCTATAAATTTGAAATTGTCTGAGCACTAAAAAGAGTATCTATTAAAAAATGGTAAATTGTACGAAGTAAAACTAAAAGACCTAACTCTGAGAATTTTCAAATTGAACTCTGAAGGATGGAAAAATTAAAAATTAAAAAATATTTAAATTAAAAAAGACCATTTTTTTAGTTTTATTTTGGTCTTAAAGAAAAAGTTGGGTTTCTTCATTTAAGAAACTTGAGGTTAAAAACGTATCTAGAAAATGTGAAACTAATTTTGGACATTTATTTTGGGAGGTCAATTTTTTTCAACATACATGGTTCATTGAGAAGGGAGCTTATTATCCCAAATAAACAATTACCGGCCACCTTTACACCATAATGTTTGTAAACGAAGAAAATTAAACTTTCGTTTGAGGTCAAAAAAAAAAAAATGGTTGAAATTAGAGAAAAATGAAAGGTCGAAATTGAAGCTTCCAAAACTGAAAAATAATTTTTTGCACGTTTAAATTTTTCTGAATCTTTACAATAATTGAATATTGTATGGGATGTATATTGGAAGGAAAAATGTTTTGACATTTACTAAAAACTGCGCTTGAATTTGTGGATCTGTTAAGAGGTGGCTCTTGTTGTTTTTGAAAATTTGTTAAATTTTAAAACTTATTAAATTTGTGATCAATCAAAAAATGTCCAAACGCAAGGATCACTTACGAATAGGAATGTAAAAATTCGTTGTCATTTTCACCAAATTTTAAAACTTCAAAGTTTGATTATTTTAAAAACGTTGAAATTAATATAATTTCTTCATTTCTAATTGGAAACACTTAAAATGAAACAATTAAATTATCACAACTATGAAGCGATCAAAGTTAAACGATTTTCAACTACGTTTAAAAAAATAACTAAGAACGTGAAATGAATATATTGTATTTATTCATATATTCGTATAATTAGAAATTACAATTACAATTTCAAATTACAATATTGAAAAGTTTCAGTTTGAGAATCGTTTAGCATTTCTTCTACAGTCAAAGATTGTTAGATTTTAGTAGCTACGTTTTTAAAATCTTTAATACAAAATTGTTTCTATTTGTTGGACTTACATTAATTATTGATAATTTAGAAATTGTTCAATTTTAAAGTTCTAATTTCTAAATTGTCTAAATCTGAAAATCTTAATTTCATATTATTCGATTTGAAAGATTTTTTCAAAATTACAATGTTTAAACTTCAAACACTTTTAATTTGAAGTTGTCTGATGTAAAGGTTTTAAAAACTGTACAAAAATATTGCGATTAATTTTTTCTACCTGCGATAAGCGAGCTGAAACGTAGAAGCTATAATGTGGACAAACAGATCGTCGTACTTTGTTATTGTTGAATTTTAATTAAATTAAATTTGCAAGAATTAGGTAATTAGTCAAGAATAAATTAGCACCTGTTCAAAAAGTTATTTGACAAAAGCGACTTGCGCAGACTTACTACTTTCTTCGATGGAAGCCCAAATTTCTTGAAACAGAAGAGCACTGAGAATCAAGAAATTTAAGTGAAATTGTTTCCACATTCTTGAAAAGATTTTAGGCAGTCTATATGAATTCTGGTTGAAAGTGATAGAGATCTCGCTATATATAATATAACTTTGTTTGCAATATGTCCGATGATCAGACCATTTTTATTTACAGAAGCATTATCGTTAATCATACTGACGCAAGTCAATTTGATGAATGCGTCATTTAAAGTAGATAGATGTTTTCAATGAAGGGACATCTACCTGGGGGGTGGGAGGAGGACAAGTAGGTTAATGTAAACGCGACAACTGGCGCAAATAAAGATAATATTTCGGTCCAAGTTTGCGAAATTTCGTAATGTTTTATAAAAATTTTAGTAATTAAATTCAGAATGAAGAATCCAACGATCAAATTCGGATAACAGAAATATCTCAATTTGAATGAAAAAAAAAAACGAAGAAAAAGAAAGAAGAAAGAAAAAGAAGGCAACCTCCAAATCCTCTCCCTTGGGAAAGTTTATGAGCAAAAATTCAGCGTCTTCATAGGTTCTGTTGTTTTTTCGATTTTAGCTGAAATTATCGAGAATTTCGAAAATTTTGTGTTTGAAAAATTAAATTTTGATTTACCTAATTATCCATTTACATATGAAATAGAAAAAAATAATAAACTTAATTTCCTAGACATAGAATTAATTAAACTTTAGGATGGTAATGTTTTTACTAATTGGTACAGGAAAAGTACATATTCAGACAGAATGTTTATTTTTTCGGCTTATTCTATTCAAGACAAAATTGGAGTAATTAAAAACTTAATTGAAAGAGCTGTAAGTTTGTCTCATGAGTCATTTCACAAAGAAAGTTTGAATATGATTAGGAATATTTTTTAAAAAATTTAAAAAAACATAAACTCAAACAATGTCATCTTATGCAACTGAAATAAGGGTTTTTTGTGTAATGTCAATTGCATAAGGTGACTTTGTTTGAGTTCATGTTTTGATTTTTTTTTAACTCTACAAAACAGAGACATAAAGCCAAAGACATTGCTTCCGTTCCATTGAGGTTCGGTTCTTGGTCGACTCTCAAAATCCCTTCTATAAATCATCAGCTACAAAAATTGATTGAGAAGCATATCCTTTATATAAATCCTTTATATAAAATTGACAAAAGTGGTATTGTTTATAAAATAACTTGAAAAATTTGTAAGATGACTCACGTGGTACAGACTGCCAAACTTCTCAAGAATAGGGCAGAAGAACATAAAAGTGATGTTTGTTTAAAACGTTATTATCATCTATGACAGTATGCTTGCTAGACATAAAAAGGAACGAACTGATCATGATTTTGATTGAAATAATGCTGAAATTTCACATTGCGAAAGTAACGAGAGTGAGAGGAAATTTCTAGAAATGCTTTACATAAAAAAATAAAAAGAGTTATCTATAAATTCAAAAAGTGATTTAGAGAAATTGAGTAATCGTTATGATAATTATATTTGATGTGTGGTAGTATGTGTTCAAGAAGATTCCATAGATATATCTACTGTCTTGTTTAATCAGCTGCAACGGCCTTGAAAATTCGACTTGGTTTAGATATCATTTTTTTAACATTCACGCTTGCGTTCAAAGATTCAGTTTATTACGAATTTTTAACAAGCAAAATGAAATATATTATGCAAATTACTATAAATTATTATGATTTCATATCCAAACATGAGATACGTTTCTCCTCAAGTACAAATCTATATTTACTTATCTTCTGTTCAGAATTTCCTTTCTTCGCTTTTCCGAATGTCTTTACCATTCACACACACTCTTGTTGCTATTTTTTTAAATTTCGGAACCCTTTTGACGATAAACACACCTTCCAAGATATGGCTCGCTTTCTTGAACACTTCTTTTATTCTGCTTTTCTCTAGTTTTTTCTTTTAAGTATTCTTTTGCTATTGTTCTTCCTGTGGAGTTATTTATTCCTTCTTTAAATTTTTTTGCTCTTTTCTCTAGTTTCACTATAAGTTTTTCGATTTTGGTTTCTTCCAGAAACATATAATTTGGTGTACAAAAGTCGAGTCTTAGCGTCAACTTCAGATATCTTTCTTGAATCTCTTAAAGATCGAAATAAAATCTACTTTCTTATGAAAATTTGTTGTGTGCTGAAACACAGCACCCAAAAGTTCACAAATCAAAAATAAGACTTCGAGACTGCCCTCTTTTCCGGCTCATTGGAGACAAATGTACAATAAATGTACAACAAAAAAGAAGAAAAGAGGGAGAAAAAGAAATAGTCAAACAAAACCACACTCACACTCTTTCATTTTTCCGTCTCTTTTGTACTACTGGGGACCAGCATGTCTTGAAGTCAATTTAAAGTTTCTCATTAGGGGTAATTTATAGGCAAAAAACAGGTATAAAAATGAAAACATGGTCCGATTAGAAAACCATTACTACCTAAAAATGAAACAGAGATAATTGGTAGCAATTGTTATGTTGGTACATATTGCATTCCTTGATTGAAATTGATTTAGATAGAGTCAAACAATTCTGAATGAAAACCAAAGTCATTTATTTCATTCTTTAATGAAAGATTCATTTACACATATTTAAAATTCTGACCAGAACTAAAGTCAATGTATCCAATTTATGACTCCATCTCAAATTTTTTTGTATCCCGCAAGATCTTTTGTGAAATTAATAGCTTGTTACAGTCTCTCTTTATAAATAGCATTTTCATGAACTCTTTTTTTTTAAATTTCTCCAATGATACAAAATTTTAACGTCATCCCAATTGAAGTCATGCCTATGTGTGAGTCTATGTTTTGTAAGGACCGAATAATATCTTGCACTCCCATGAAAAATATTTTTATGTTCATCTTTTCGTGTTCTAAGTGACTCCTTGTTTGCCCTATATAAACAGCATGACATTGTCTATACTCAAATTTGTAAATCACACATTGTTTATCAAGTATCTCATATTTATCTTTAGCCAATTTTACAATCAAAGTACTTTGAAAGGAACTCCTTATATCGTATGTAAGTAGTTTTTATTAAAGTCAAATCAAGAAAATTCAATCTACCTTCTGATTCAATTTTCAACAATGAACTGTAATCTTGAATGTATACCATTAAAGACATTAAGTAGGGTATCCACATCTTGTGCATGTATAGAAAGTACAGAATTATCAACATATCTTGCATGAAAGTCCAACTCAAAATTAATTTGATCGAAAACTTAATTTTCTAAATCTTCCATCACAATTTCAGCAAGAATTGGGAACAAGACTGAGCCTATCGGAGTTCCAAATTGTTGTTTATAAATAGTACCATTGAATTTAGAATAAACAGAATTAAAAACAATTTCAATAGCATCAAGAAATTGTTTTTTCGAAATCTTAGTATGAAATTTGATCATATCCCATCTTTTTTCAATTGCAATTTTAACTCTTTCGTATGGAATGTTAGAAAACATGGCTATTACGTCAAAAGAGACAAAAATGTGATTTATTGGTATTTTAACGTTCTCAATTAATTTTAGAAAGGCAGCACTATTTTTTATTGATCTTTTAGAAAGGGTTACTGATTATTTTATAATTTTGCTAAGAAGTTCTTCCAATTTCCACGTGGGTGAACCTGTTGTCGAGATAACTGGTCGTAAAGGAAAATCTGCTTCGTAAGCTTTGACCAGGCCATAGGCCAGAGATACAGGTAGATTTGTGTAAATGGTGTCAATGTCGCATCTCTCGATATTGTTTCCCTCGTTGTTTCCCAAACATTTTTGAAGCCTTAATCTCTCTAAAATTTCAAATGTATCCTTTCGAAGCATTCCTGTAGGATCATTTGGAATAACTGCAAAACTATCTCCATCATTCAAAATATGCATCATTTTTTGATTATAAAGATTTCTTAATATCTGAACAGTCTTCTTAATGCTCTCATTTAGATTGTGTATTTGTGCATGGCAATCTTTCATAACTAAATTCGAGATAGATTTCCTAAATTTATCAGTGGTCTTATTAAAGCTTTCTTTGTTTCTTTTGTTGTTAAAATCAAAGCAAACTGTCTTGTTCATGTCAAATATCTTTCTTGGAAAAACCCCATGAATCTTACACTTTATCAAGAACTCTTTCTGTAATGCAGTCAGTCCAGTTTTTTACTAACTGAATAAAATTCCTTAATATTTTTCACTGATCCTCCAATAACATCCATCCCATTATCCCAATTTGTATCAATTACATTGAAATTCATACCGGAACTAATTGAACCAATAGCATTTAATATCATAGCATACACTTTGTACGCTGTATCAAGAAGAGTAATCGGTCTATTAGTTCTTTACATCCTCGGAATCTCCTTTTTTGAATATCGGCGTAAAAATCCCTTTCTTCCAGCTGTACGGAAGCCTTCTTCTTTCTATACTTTTTTTATTAGCTCAAACCATCTCCCTCTAAATACACCCAGGAGTCATTCGGTATTTCATTTTCTCCTGTAGCTTTCTTCCCGTTTAATTTATTAATTTGTTTATTTATTTCTTCATTGCTAAGATCAAATTCGTCTTCCTGTAGTTTATCCCTTCCCTCTAGAGTTGTTGTATGAGATTCCGTTCTTTTTAAATTGTCCATGAAGTGATCTTTCCAATCCTTCATCTTTATTTCACTACTTATGCTGGATTTTTTCTTTCTTTGTTTATTTATGTACTTTCAAATATTTTTCTCTCTTTCTGCATTTTTTATCTCTTTTAATTCGTCATCCTTTTTGTCTTTTCCTTATTTTCGCACATCTTTCTGAACTCTGATCTTTTCTGAATGTACGCTTCCCACAAACCTCTAGTTTCTTTCTATTTTCTGTATAACTTCTCTACCTTTCTCTTTGTCCTTGTCCATTCCTTATCAAACCAACTTTTATGCACTAATTCAAATCTGATTGTCTTTACATTTTCCCTTTTCATGCTGTTGTTCACTTAATTTGGAAAAGGTCTCAATTCTTAGTAGATATACAGGCTGCGTTCTAACGCAAGATTTCTGTTTGCGACATGTCACCGACATGGTTTTGTTCCATGCTAAAAAGGGGTTCGTGTCCGTGCTGAAGTTGTAATGCCATCACTCATCTTTTTGAAGACCTAGAATATAATATCAGTAATGCCATCTGTTTTATTTTCGAAGAACTAAAATATAAGATCAGTAATTTTTCACAATACTAGACTATTATACGCACGCGTTTGCACGCGCCAACGTTATTGTTACTATTATTTTAATGATTATTTTATCTTCTCTTGATAATATTATATATGTATATATATGTATTTCTAACAATATAAAAATAATGTAATAAATTATATAATTCTATTTATTAATTTCATAAAACGTTACATATTTTTGTTCTCAGTTGATGCCTAATTATTTATATAATTTTAAATGAGTATTGTATATGAATAAAATTAAAAAATTATCATTAATAATGTTTAGATGTTTTCATAATTTTTCATTCTGTTGAAGCCTTTTAATAGTCATAATTCGAAATTCTGTAAAAGAAAAAGTATATATATATATATATATTGTAACCTGCGAGTCACAGTAAAAAGCCTGGTTCTAGGCAATTTGGTGAACGTGAAAGTAAAAGACTCACCAAATCGCCGAAGATCAGGGAGAAGCAGTGCGCGCAGTCTCGCGAATCCCCACTAAGACGAAATTACGTAGGAGTGGGGCCTCGAAGAGGCTGCGAGTCGAGAGGG
>JAUMHM010101441.1:0-23343 GCA_032362435.1 Melikaiella ostensackeni
AAAGAAAAATTGAAATCGGCCGAACGAGAGCGCCACACGGTGACGAGTCCTAAAACTTTTTGATCAAGGTGGTATAGATGGCCTCTCATTAGACATGGAATTGTGGAATTGCTTCATGAACTCCAAAAGCCAAAAAAGGCAGCATACTGTGAACTTGTACAGGAATTGAAGCATTTAGCTCCTGGTAGGTGTAAAACTTCTATTCCTTTATATAATACTCAATTTATATAAATTGTGGGTGCGTATGATAACTTGAAATTTCAAAATCTATGCTGCAGATGATCAAGATGCGATTGTGTTATACCTCACGTCTACACTGACGAAACCAAAAAATCCAGGACGTTCGATCAAAGCAGTACTAGAAGAAGCAGTTTTTGAAGTACCTCCAAAGAAAAGAAAGACTAGCGGAAAGGGTTCAGAAAAAGTTAAACAGAAGGCTTCTTAATCAGAAGTACAAGATGCTTTTTTTCTTGTCGTCTCAGTAAGTTGATTTCCTTTGCAACACATTATATTACCAATAATATTTCTTTCCGTTGAATTTTTTTTGGTCTAGGGAATAAAAAATTCAGTAGAGAATTACTTTTTGTACAGACAATAGCAGGTATCGAAGAAGCTGTCAAAAAAAGAAAGGCCGATCTGCATAAGCGTCAACTATCAATCCAAGTTTTGCTCGTCTTCGTTGGAACTTTAGAAAATATCGATTCGTCTTACGTGTATGTCGATACAGACATCAAGTTTCGCACACACAGCCCTATGCATGCTATAGATTTAACGTTTAAGATTTTTTACGCTCTTGATTGATTTTATCCTTTGGATGCTGCACATGTTTGGCTCTTTATTCAGCATGTTGGCTTTGTTATTGAGGATCCAACTGAGAAATTAAGTGCGAGTGCGAAAACTTCGAAAGGTGAAGTGGAACTAGTTTTCCAATTGGAAAAATCGTCCATTATATAAGCGATTTAGGGACTTCTTAATTATTATCTGAAGTATCATCTTGTTCTGCTGGCAGTGATTAAATTTGTTTTAATAATTTATTTTAGTTTTATATCTCACGATGCCTGTGTGCTCAATCTGTAACGTAGTATGTTCACACCATAAGGCCTTGCTACGTCATTATTCGTTTTCACATCCGTTTGAAAATGTTTATCGATGTCGTGATGATAATTGTCGAAGAAGTTTCTCAACTCACATCAGTTTCAGACAACATAGATTCCGCGATCATATTAGAAAAGGAATAGAAGACCATCCAATAGATGTAAGAGACTTAACAGAAGACTATGCAATCGAAAATGATAATGCACAAGCATTTTATCGTTCCTGCTGCTTTGATGATATTCCTTCGTCAGATGCAGATTCTGATGAAGAAGCTTTATGTAATGAAGTTCTATCACAAGAAAGTAAAGAGGTTTCCAAATCTAATATTTCGGTTCCGGAGGATTTTTCGAATGCATTAACAGAGCAAGCATCTTCGATTTGCAGTAAATGGTATAGTTTTCCAGAATTGCCGAGAAAGAAAGTGCAAAACCTTGTTGAGGATATGACTGACTTTTTTAACGGAAAACCTATTGCAATTCTCCGAGAACATGTTTCGAAGCATCTTGATTCGGAATCTGCTAAGCTTGAAATATCAAACATGTTTGACAGACTGCAAGTGCCCTTCCTAAAATTAGAGACCGAATATCTTAGATTTAAACACTTCAGAATTAGCGGAAATATCATTGAACCAGTGAATGACAAAATTGGAGAACGCGATGAATATCGTGGAGAAAATGGTGTCCTAATTCATAGCAAAGTCCCAGTTTATGGACAATTCATTAAACTTCGCGAGGTTTTAACCAAATTTTTTGAGTTGCCCGAAATGTATAACCAAACTCTTAAATATATAGAGTCCTTAACACCTAATTCTGAAGTTATATCAAATTTCGTCCAAGCAGAATACTGGCAAAAAAGAATTGCTAATTCTGAAGGGGAAGTAAGAATCCCTCTTCTTGGGTTCTTCGACGACTATACAAATAATAACTTCGTAAAAAGTCATGCCGGAATTGGAAAATGCCGAGCTACGTATTCAAACACTCCTTGTCTTCCTATGCAGTGCCAGTCTCTATTACAAAATATTTGTATTAATAAAAATTGAATTAACTTCGTGTTCCATGAAAATCAATGCGAGCTTCGAAACCGAGAGAATTATTTTGAGGACATGAAGAAAAAAATCCAAGCCTCACTGGTATAAAAGAGGAATGTATCTTCCACGAATTAGTAGACTTCCATTGCACTGAAAATGTTGCAGTCGATGTTCAACACGATTATCTCGAAGGTTTTTGCCCTGTTGACATTGCGAAATTTTTGCGATACTTTATTGACCAGAAATTCATAAGTTTAGAAGATTTAAATAACAGAATCCTCGGATTCCATTACGGCCGACATAATAAACGCAATAAGCCGACTGAAATCACCGATACTTATTTGAAAAATCGTCGCCTGAAAATGAGCTCGGCTGGAATGTTAAGTCTTGTTAGGAATCTACTTATGATATTGGGTGATCTGGTACCAAAAAATGATGCTCACTGGAATTTTCTAATTATTTTGCATAAGATGTTACAAATAGGTATGGCTAAACCTTATCAACCTGGAGTATGTGACCTCTTGGAAACTTTAACATCAGAGTATTTATCGCTTCTCTCAGACTTATACCCAGGATTGCTGATACCGAAGCATCATTTTTTGGTACATCATCCACGAATTATGAGATTGATGGGACCACTCTCGAAACTTTCTTGCTTTCGGTGTGAAAGTAAACCCAGAGAGGGTAAAATGACTTCATGCGCATCTGTGAATCGAGTCAACGTTTGTCGAACAATCGCTTTGAAACATGAACTGATATTAAATTATAGATTTTCGCGCAAAGTATCAGAGCCTTTGTATAAAAGCGGACCCCCGAAAATTGTATCTTTACAAAAAATTCCGAACTTTCAGTCATTTGCGGCTGCACTTCCTTTGGACACAAGCCCGAAAGTCTCCATCACAAAATGGATTCAGTTCTTAGGCAAATATATTAAGCCGGAGTTAATTATAGTTCTTCCATGTAAACATGGACCTAAGTTCCCCTTGGATCAGTACCTTTTGTTAGAAAGTACACACGAAGTTTTAGCGCTCATGACTGTCATAGATAATTGCTATTTTTGCAGTCACTTTCAAGCTTATGAAGTCAAAAGCAGTCAGAGCGACACTTGCAATGTGCTCACATGGAAACAAGTGCTAAGCACATTTGTATCTCACAAAACGAGACTCCACAATGGAAAAGAATATATTTTCAAAACGTGGATCTAAACTAGAGGTCTATATAAAAACTTTGTTTCTTTCGAGAAAGTTTAATAATGTATGGTATACTTTTTGTAATACATCGTTTTTATGTGTCTTGTAGCGTTTTTTGACAAATAATAATCATTTCTGTAAGCCTTAGTGGGACCCTAGAGGAGGGATGCTTTTTAGAGACTCTACTACTTTCCAGCCGCCCCACGAGAGGCTCTGAAAGCTCTCGCGAGAAGCTCTAACAGCCCTTGCAGGAGGTTCTGGGGGACCTCGTGGAAAGTTCTGAAGGCCCTCTCAGGAGATACAAGAGGGCCTCGTGACAGGCTCTGGAGACTTTCAGGAGAGGCTCTCCATGCCCACGTAGGAGGCTGAGGAAGGCCTTGTGAGAGACTCTGAAGAAAGGCTTTTGAGGCCCTCTTAAGTGGCTCTACCACTTTTCAGCCACCACATGGGAGGCTCTGAAGGCTCTTGTGAGAAGACTTTCGCAACAACGACCTACTAGGACTCGATGGTATTATGGTTCGAGCTCCTTAGGGACGCAGTTGAAAAGGTGTTCGAGAGAGAGTCCCCAAATCAATGTCCAAAATATAAGACCTTCTTTGGTAAAGGAGGGATCTTCATATCTGTCGGAGCCGACCTAGCGGCTTTAGCTTAGCTGCAAAATATAGTGGCCAAGATAAAGCCCTTGGAAGCAGCAGACATTGGAGAGGATGCACGGCAAACTGGAAGATCTGTCTTAGATCCTTCGGCGCTTGGAAGTATTCAGCCTCTCACCAGAGACATTTTCCTGGCGAATCGTCAGGTTTGACTAGCCTAAGGAGGAGAACACAATAGGAGGTCTCACACAACCCCTAGTTTTACAGATTTCTAAGTCTTACACGAGGTTGTTTGCGGTTTTCAGCAACAGGTTCGTCCACCACCTTATTCAGGTCAACTTCAGGATTGACAGTCAGAAACAGGAGGAGCCTTTCGGGACGGAGGAAGATCGGGGACAGACGTGAATGGGTGCTGCCGGTCCACTCATCACCCAAATCTACTTGCATCACAGCGAAAGTGCCTCTGCTTCCTGCAGACGGACATGACTGTGAAGCACACGAGTATCTCACTAATCCAAAAACTTTGGTTAGTTGAAGGTACCATATAGGATTCAGGGGAGGCTGATTTTTGCTACAGGCACCTGGAGGCCGCCAAACTGGCATACTGGCTGAAGATTCAACGTTTTTCCCTTGCTAAAACTGTGTTCGAGAAATTTGATTTGATATCTACAGACCTTCGAAGAATCGGGAAGCCAGTCATAGGATCGTCCTACTTTCCGTGTGACAGCGAAACCAATCCACCAGAAAGAATAACTACCCAGGTAAAAAAATGCATGGTGAGGAGTCTCTCTTCTGTTGGGGTGCGATGCTGACTCTCACCATACATTGTGAGATAGCACGGACACTGACTCAAAAGGAAATGTTCTATTGGAATATTTGAATATTAAATAAGTACTGATAAAGATATTCTCAACACGGGGCATACCGCAACGTTTAACAGCTTGGTTATGGGAGCGGTCAATTACGTCATCCTCTGCATTGGCAGCTTCAGAGATAAAGTACAGGAGTGGAGAGTCTCGGACCAACCCACACTCTCAGGTCACTTATCGATAGAGAACAATTTCGAATACACCATACCCTTGGGCCCTACGTTTGCCAGAAATCCGGAAGAAGAACGGACTGGAATCAATATTTCACTGAGATAAAATGTACACTATAAGAGGTGCCAAAGTCACTTAAAGATGTGGATACCCTGAATATGGCAGCCAAAGTTTCACGGAGGCTATCGAATCTACTTATGGAAGATATTGTCGACAAGCAAGAGTTCGAAAGTCAGAGGAGGCGCACTGGTGAAAAGGAAAACTCGAAGAGCATGTCAAGGAAAGCAGAGAGAGACTAAGACGTGCCAATACTGGCAAAACAGAAGAACTATGGACCTTGTTCACGGCGGTAGTGATGAATATTGGCATGCAATACGTAAGGCCATGCAAGAAATCTGGACCAACTTTTGCACAAACATCGAAAAAGGGGCAGACGCAGCTAGACTGAACAAGCTGCTTTCTCGAAATCCAGATGCTATTGTCGTCACTCTGAAACGACCTGGTGGAGGATACTCAGTGTCGGATGAAGAGACCCTGGCACAGCTGTTCAAGGCACATTTCCCGGGCTTCATAAGGTCTGGGGGAAGGAAGACGACACCTCAGAAACATCTAAAGCCATTTATGGCTCAACTGGGCCCACGAAGACCGCTAACCCATGATACTGTTGCCACTTCCAGGGTGAGGTGGACCCCGAAGACTTTCAACAAATACAAGTCTCCTATTCCGCATAGCATATATCCGGTCTTCTTAAAGAGGACTAGGGAGTCCATAGTGGGGCCGCTGGTGAGACTTGCTGGGGCTAGTCTGATACTGGGATACATCCTGATGGCATGGAGAGGTACAAGACTGGTCTTTATTCTAAAAGTGGGCGGGATCAGTCACACTTCACCCAAAGATGTCCGTCCCATCAGCCTCAAATCTTTTCTACTGAAAGCGATGAAAAGACTTGTGGATAGATAGATCCGTGACAAGGTCTCGTGAAGGGGGCCATTACATAAGGAAAAACAAGCCTTCAGGACTGGTCACTCGGCTCAAACGGCCCTTGGCGAAGCAGTAAACCTAATTAAAGGACAACTGAAGCAGAAAGGCTTTGCGATTGGAACCTTTATGGACATCGAAGAAGCCTTTACCTACACATCTGAAGAGGTGATCAGGGCGGCCATTATTGCATTTGGTGTGCTGAACGCAGTCATGCATTGACCTGCCACATGTTGGGCAATAGAGAACTAACAACGGCTAAGGGTGATAGCACTTTATGTTGAACTGTTGACTTGAGATACTTGCAGAGAGGCATTTATCGCCCCTACTGTGGTGCTTGGTAATGGATGAACTGCTTTATCCATACACGAACGCTCATACCACGCTATAGGCTGTAGGCTTGAAACCGGAGACAATGATGTGGATCTATACAACTATCCTGTGACCCATTCTAGCCTATGCGACCGTGACAAGTTAAGCAGGGTCGGCGGGAGGATCTCGACAGGATTGCGGGTCCCAACCGATATCATGAGTAGGCTGACCTTGAGCAAGCTCAAGGACAATATGCCTTCTCGCTACCTCTTCGAAAAGAAGTATCGAGTAACTCTGTCTACGAGAGAGAATGGACTAACGATAAGACATACTTGACCAGTGATGGGGACAACCAAGAACAAGGAGAAAACATGAGCCGGTCATGATTGCAGACGGTGTGCTAGTCGGACTCATAGAATGGACCTAGCACATGTTGGGCAATGGGAACCTTACAACGACTAAGGGTGATGGAACTTTATGTGGAACTGTTGACTCGGAATGCCCGAGGGAAGGCGTTTTGTTGCCTCTAATGTGGTGCTTGGTAGTCGAAAGACTGCTACGTCTACTCCCGAGACAGAGCTACCACGCTAGAAGCTACGTGGACGACATACTGGTTATCTTGTGCGATCAGCACGTGGATGCGCTCTTCAGGGTCATGCGGCAAGAACTGGGGATAGTGGATACTTGGTGCAAGAAGACCGGTTTATTATTCAATCCGGGAAAGACGGATGTGGTTGTATTTACGAGACGGTACAAGTGGGGGAGCACGAGTACACTGAAACTGGGAGGGTAACAACTGAGAATTACTGAGCGAGCTAAATACCTAGAATTCATCCTGGATGAGAAGCTGCTACGGAACGATCACCAGGAAAAGAAGTGCAGAAAGCTCACAGCGACACTTTTGCTTTGTGGGAGAGTAATAGGGAAAGACTGGGTCTTAAAGCCGGAGACATTGATGTGGATTCACAAAACGATCCTGCGACCCAGGCCAACCTATGCGGCGGTGGTCTGTAATTTGCAGCAGAGTAAAACTCTACTGTGAAATCTCGACTGGAAAGAATCAGATGACTGATTCTAAGAGGCGTCACGAGCCTCAAAGTCATCATCCACGGTGGACTTGGAGGCACTAGCATGGTTCATGCCCCTCCATCTTACCATCAAGGTCATGGCTGTGAAGTCAGCCTGGAGAATGAGCATGGAAAACGGTTAATGGATCTCGACAGAATTGCGGATCGCAATCGATATCGCAGCTAGGCCGATCTTGAGAATGCTCAGGAACGAAACGCCTATTCGCTAGCTCTTCAACAAATAGTATCGATTGTGCCTGCACACGAGAGAGGAATGGGCTAATGGCGAGGCATACCCGCCTAGTGATGGTAACAACTGGTTCACAGATGGCCCCGATAACAAGGTGAAGGCAGAAGCTGGTGTCTGCCACAGGAGGAGTGAAATGAGCTTCACAATTCCCTTGAGGTCATATGCCACAGTCCTACAAACTGAAATCATGGCCATGCCTCAGTGTACCAATACAACACAAGAGTATAGTAAGAGAAGAATTATTCGCATTTGCTCAGACAGCGGGGCTGCTATAATGGCTCTAAATGGAACATCGACTACATCACAACTAGTATGGGAGTGTCTCGAGACACTAAGCAATCTAGCGACGGAAAAACAAGTGACTCTACTTTGGATCTCTGGACAAAGTGGCATTGATGGTAAGGAGATCTCGGACAGGCTAGCAAATCTAGCAGTAAGAGAAGACTTCACTAGTACCGAGCAAGTCGTAGGTGTTTCCAGTAGGTTGTTCGCTGAGGTAATCAATAGTTGGATAACAGACGAGCATTAGAAGGCGTGGAATAAGGCCACTGGCTGCAGACAGACTGAAACACTCATGAGTGAAAATTTAAACTTTAAACGAGCTGCGGAAATACGCAAGCTCATTAGGAACGAAGTCAAGGTCTTAACAGAAATGTTCGTAGGATTTAAGAACTTCGGCTATCACACACGCGAGATAGGGCTCGCAGACAGCCCTCTCTGTCACCTGTGCTGAAAAGATGATTAGGTATCTACTCATATCCTTTGTCATTGCCCCGCGATCGCGGGGAAGCCTCTGGCACTCACGTGCAGTAACTGCGTCAGTGAGTCAGACATAATGGTCAAAGGCGCCACTGCGGTCCTCTCCGTATGGAGAGGGCTTTTGGGTCACTCATAGGTTTACAAGTAGAAGTAACGAGAATTTCCAAGCGCCACGTGCTCTTTCGAACTCAATCCTGACAGTAGTAATAATAATAATTCAATGAATACTCAAACTCACGAAGAGAACGTTCAAATAAGTATAAAATGTCGAAAGAAACGGCTAGGTTTTTGGCCGTTTCAGCTATACATGGGGCTGAAATGGCCAACTAAATCAAAAAATTTGAAACTCTCATTTTCCATTAAATCTTGTTACTAATGTCCTTAAATGATTTCCGATAAAATTTTGTGTATGGATATATAACATTTTTCTATACTATAAGAATGCTTGGGAAGATAATTTACTTACACTTCCAAACACAAGAACTATTATCGTTTAGCTCATAAATAGAAACGGCACTTCAAGTGATTTCATCTCAAGCGGAATGAGAAAAAAAACTTTATATTCTAACTCTTATGAAATTGAAGCTATACCTTCAAGCTCGTCGTCTGCTACAGCAGACGATAAGTTTGAGTTGTGGCGCGAATATTCGAAATATCCCAGGCGGAAAAGTTATGCATAGTGGATAGAATGATGTGTAATTTCCATTTGTTTCCTTTATTCTTGGATAAAGCAAATGAGAATTATGCATAATTTTTTCTACTATGCATAAGTTTTCCGTCTGGGATATCGAAATACCTGTAGTATATAGATATATGTACGATACAGTTTCACAGATACAAATTATATAGCTCTGTACAAAAAAAAAGCAATTATATTGATCAAGTAAAATAATTGATGCAATAATTAATATTATAATATTAAAGACTCAGATTCATAATGGATATGAAAATTTATCAATCAGTTTCCTATTGACGTCATTTGACGGCGCACAAGAACTTGCTTTAGGCAGTTGCTACCCTGCCGTTTCATCCACACAACCCATTGACCGTTTTAAACTAGTGGCAATACTCGTATATTTCGTAAATTTTTGATGAACGCAGTTTGAATTTAACATTCGTTAAATATATAGCATAAAAGCTAAGTGTATGAACTATAAATGACCACAAACAGCAGTAAAAAAATACAAACTAAATTACTTGATAACATGCCTAAAGTCCAATCAGTAATGCTTACTGAAGTAGGTCCTAACCAACTATCGGGTCTTACTATTTCAATTTAAATATTTGATGCTTGAAATTTCCTACCCAAAATGTGAATTTAATTGATTAATACGCAGACTGATCATTATGAAACTAGCAAGTCTTTCATTTGAATAGAAAAAGTGTAACATTCAATTTTTTTTTTACTTTTCTACTCAAATACCTGATCAAGAGTTCTGACCCTTCTTCTCTTTCTTTTACAAAGCTTTGGTTCATTTTTCACGAATCATAAACTCGTGTATCGTATAACTTAAACATAATAAAATAATAATTTAAACTTTTCAGTTGCTTTGAAAGACATTAATAAGCATTTATTGGTCAGCATATATTTTCAAGAGGGCACATTGCTTTATTGTATACCAAATTCTATGATGAAAATACAGAGAACTCCATCGCAGCCGTTTGCAGAATTATCAAACATGTCACTACGGTAATCTCGTACTTCGGGAATCTCGTCTATCTTAAACTCAGAAATACGGAAGAAATGAGTAATTTTCAAAAACAAGTTTATAAATTTGATATATTTCAGAAACCTTGTCCATCTCAATCTCACGAGTACGGTAGAGATAAGAAATATTTTAAAAACAAGTTCATAAGTTTTATATATTTCTTACACTCCGTGTATCGGATAATTTAAAAATAATAAAACAATTGCTCAAACTTTTCAGTTACTCTGGAAGAGATTAAGAAACATTTATTAGGAAGCATACATTTTTAAAAGGGTACATTGCCTTATTGTATACTATACTTTATGAAGAAAATACAGAGAACTCCATCGCAGCAATTTTAAAAATTATCAAACATACGAATACGGTAGAAAATATAAATTTTTAGAAAACAAGTGCAGGAATTTTTTATATTGTAGAAGCCTCGTCTTATTTTAACTTGAAAAACCTTATAGATAAGAAACTTTTAAAAATCAAGTTCATCTTTTTTTTGTATTTTAGAAACCTCGTTTATCACAAACTTACAAATACGATAGAGATCAGGAATTTATTTTAAATATTTACAATGTTTCTTAGTAGGCGTATATGTTTAAAGGTATATCGTTTTATTGTAGTATTATTATGAAAGATGAATTTCCATTCCAAAAGGACCAAAAATCAACAAAACCGTTGAATTTTTGTCCAAAAAAGATGACTCTCACAAAATATTTGAATTTTGAACAAAATAATCAAGTTTCAACAAAATGGTTGAATTTTCGCTAAATAGTTGAATTTTCAACGCACAAGGATGAATTTTCAACCAAATATTTGAATCTTTAAACTAAAAAACATAAGTTTTCAACCAAAAATGAAATAGTTGGATTTCCAGTTGAAAAATTACATTTCGACAGAAAAAAAAGTTTCAACTGGATGAATTTAACGAGAAATAGATAAATTTTTAACAAAATAGTTCAATCCTCTACCAAAAAGATGAATTTTCAACTATACATATGCATTTTGAACGAAAAAGTTAATTTTCAACGAAACAGTTTAATCATCTACCAAATTGTTGAATTTTCAAGCCTAACAAACCTGTATTCTACAACTGAATAGTTGAATTTCCAACCAAATAACAAATCTTCAACCAAAAAAATGAAAATTTAACAGATTACTCAAGTTTTTGTCCAAAGAGGTGAATCTCAAGAAGAATGAATTTCAAACAGAGTAGCCCAACTTTCAATCAAGTAGTTGAACTTTCAGCCATAAAAGATGAATTTTCAAACAAATATTTAAATTTGAAAAAAAAATTAATTTTCTACCAAGAATATTAATATCCTAACAAAAAAGACGATTTTCCAACCAAATACATTAATTTTCAACAATATTGTTGAATTTTTTAGTAAGAAATATTATTCCTCGACAGAAAAGTTAATTTTCTTCGGAACAGCTCGATTTCCGATCTAATAGTTTTTTTTTTGCCACAAAATAGTTGAATTTCCAATTAAAATAGTTGAAATTTCAACGAAAAAAATGAATTATCAACAGTGAAAGTAATTTACAACCAACTATTTCAAAGTTATACCAAATCCTTGAATTTTCAATCAGAAAATATGAATCATCAACAGAAAAGTTGATTTTCAACCAAGTGGTTCAACTTCAAACTGAAATCATGGATCATCAACCGAAGAAAATGAATTTTCTAGAAAGTAGTTCAACTTGATACCAAGTAGTTGTTGTTAAACCAATAAAGGTCAATTTTCAACGAAACGTGTAATAATTCGTACTTTATCCAAACGAAATTTGAACCTGAAATAAAAAAAAGGAGATTCGACCGAAGAAGACCAATTTTCAACCAGGTACATAAATTTTCAGCCAAATAGATGAATTTTCAACTAGAAAAAATCAATTCACCACCAAAAGTAGGATAGTTACATTTTCAACCAAAAAAATTAATTCTCAGCCAAAAGAAAAGAACTGACAACAAAATAGAATTGAAAATAAAATGAAATTGAAAAATAAATAAATAAAAATATAATAAATAATAATAATATGAAATATAAAATATAAAAATATAATGTTATGTGGTGGAAGAAGATGGTCAAAGGGATAAATAAATACCAAGGGCAGGAAAGAGGGCGTGAAAATTCGAAGAAAAACTAAGGGAGAGGAAGAGAGGAGAGTTAGTGAGAAACTGTTACAAAGCGGTGGAAGAAAGAGGAAGGAGGGCTGCAGAGTTAACGTGATGGAAAGAAGGAAGGAGAGAGTTTTTTAGAGTTCGAGGAATAGGAGAAAAAGGAAATATATACTATGAGGAATTGGAAAAAAGAGATAGAGAGAGGCAGGTGATAGGTAGATGGGGAAAGATAGGGGAATCGAGGTACAATAAATGGTGTAACGTAGAAGGTGAAGTGCCAAAATGTCTGGAAAGATGGGGGAAAAAATGGATGAGAATAGCTTGATGGGGGCTTGGAAATGAAGTGAAGGAAGCAATGTTTTGGAGAAAGGATTAGAGAAGACAATGCAGAATATGTGAATGGGTAGAGGAGACATGACATCATATATGGGATGGTTGTATGAGAGGAATGGAGAAGAAGGGAGGATAGCAAGAGAATGTTCAGAAATTCTTAGGGTTGGAGGTATTAGGAACAGAATGGATGAAGGAGGTCGATCACTCATTCTTTCGCTCGCACCGACACATTATTGTATCATATCAGAGAATAAGTTAAAACCAGCGACCTAAAAAGGGTGTAATGAAGATATAAAGGAACGGAAGTTATGTAAACTCCAAGGACACATTATAAATAAAGAAGAAGTAAGAAACTATTACATCTTTCTTTGAGAATTCATCTTTTTATTTAAAATTCAACTATTTGGTTTTTTTTGGTAGAAAGTTGATCTTATTGATTGAAAAATCAACTGTTTGGTTAAAAATTGATATTTTCAATAAAAATGGAATATATTTACTGCAAATAGGAATTTCAAAACTAAATTAAATTTATTGTTAGGGATTTGGTTAAAATAATTTTTTCTATTGAATTGAATGTAACACAGTACCTACTTTATTCAAATCAAACAAATAATTTTTAAATTAAACAAATTGTATCAAACAAATGTTTACTCTTTAAATATGAGAAGAAGAAAAGTCATTGTTCGAAATCTAACAAATTTTCATTTATTTGAAAGATACTTTAATTTTGAATTGAAGTAACGAAGTTGAAGGAGCGATTTCTTAATTTTAAACTCCTTTTCCGGGCTGTTATTCATTCGTAAGAAGACACTCTCCTGAAATGACATCACAGTACAAGTTCTCATTCGAGCAGCAACTGCCTAGTAGTTGATAGAATTCGCTTCCTCCAGTACAACCGACATGGTGGATGCTGCAAGGCGTTTTGGCGCCAGCGTACATTGCACTCACTATAAATTAGTACCAATCCCACAACTATTACCATCGATTTAGAGGATGGCATTTTCGATACCTGAAAAAAAAAACAAGTCTATTAGAGTACAATAAAAAATCTTGAAATAAATGTTCATTTAATAGCTCTATAGCGTGTCAAACATTTGTAAGATTATATCCTGGACATTCTCATCAGTGCACTCAATCAATTTTGTTGAAAGAAGTTATTGAATAGTTTGAAAAGTCATCACCATTTTCTGAAATATCATTATTAAAACTGTAATTCAATTAATTAATAAAGATTATAATATTAATTTGAATAATAGTTAATCGTCATGAAAATTATTTCGTATAGATAGCAATTTTATCACCCAGCAGCAGAAAACTTCAGGGACAGAATTTTAAATTTTCATAAATACTTTTAAATCTACAAAAAGGACACTCAACCACTCGAAAATTCAATTTTAACTTTAGTATTTAATAATTTCAAACAATAAACTATAAAGAATTGCATAAAGAGTACAAATCTATCCTCTTCCAATAATCGTACGTTGTATGCAGATAGCTGATGATCCCACAGTCGACAAACTTAATTTTAAGGTGTTTTTTGTGTAATTTATATGCTGGTATTTGGCTAGACCTCTATATCGTATGAATTTGTAATGTCGATTCTCTCTATTTATTCAATGCCGCAATGTAGCTTTTTTCGCGACTTTACAAAGGGAGACAATAAAAAAGCTATTGAAACTATTTCTTTCTGATAATTGTCTAGCTTATTCTAAAACAAGTAAGGAAAAATTATGAGTTTCTTCATTCAATTTCGCGATAGGATATGGTACACAGAATATCAACGCATCAACTTCGAAAATTATCAAAGTCACGACTACAGTAAAGATTATAAATTTTTCGAAAACAAGCTAATAAATTTCGTATATTTTGTAAACCTCGTGTATCGAATAATTTTAACATAATAAAAAAATTGCATAAGCCTCTTAGCTACTTTGGAAGAAATTAAGAAACATTTTTCAGGAAGCATACATTTTTTGGAAGTATATTGCTCATTGTATAGAAATTTTTTAAAAACAAGTTCATAAATTTTTTTTATTCTCAAAACCTCGTCTCTTTTAAACTCATGAATACGGCATAGATTAGGATTTCTCCAAGAACAAATTCATAAATTTTCTCTATTTTAGGAATCTCGTCTATTTCAAATAGATAAATACGGTGGAACGAAGACATTTTTCAAAAACAAGTTCATAAATTTGACATATTTTAGATACCTCGTCCATTTTTAACTCACGATTACGCTAGAGATAAGAAATATTTTTATAACAAGTTCATAAGTTATGTATATTTTTCAAACCTCGTCTATCGAATAATTTAAACATAATAAAATAATGAATGAAACTTCTCAGTTACTCTGGGAAGGATTAAGAAACATTTATTGGTCCGCATTCATTTTTAAAAGGGTACATTGATTTATTGTACACTAAATTTTGTGGAGAAAATACATATAACTCCATCGCAGCAATTCTAAGAATTATCAAACATACGACTACGGTAAAGAATGGGACGTTTGGAAAAACAAGTGCATGAATTTTTCATATTTTAAAAGCCTCGTTTCTTTTAAACTCAAAATACGGTAGAGATGAGAAATTCTTTGAAAACAAGTTCATAAAATGTTTATATTTGTGAAACCTTGTCAATTTTAAAGTCACGAATTTGGTAGAGATAAAGATTTCTTTGAAAACAGATTCAAAATTTTCTTATATTTCGGAAATCTCGTCTATTTTCAATTCACAAATACGGAAGAAATGAGAAAATTTTTTAAAACATGTTTATGAATTTGACATATTTTAGAAACCTTGTCCATTTTTATCCCACGAGTACGGTAGAGATCAGAAATATTTTTAAAACAAGTTCATAAGTCTATTTATTTCTTGCACTTCGTTCATCGAATAATTTAAACATAATAAAACAATTACTTAAACTTTTCAATTACTCTGGAAGAGTTACAGAAATATTTATTAAAAAGCATATAGTACATTTTCGAAAGGGTACAATGTTTTATTGTATATGCACTAAATTTCATGGAGAAAATGGAGAGAATTTTTGAAAAACGACTGCATACATTTTTCTATATTTTAGAAGCCTCGTCCATTTTTAACTCAAAATGCGGTAGAGATTGTGAATGTATCAAAAACAATTTTTTTAATTGTTTGGTGTTTTGGAAGCCTCGTCTATTATAAACTCACAAACACGGTAGAGATCAGGAATTTTTCATATATATTTTTAACGTCTTTTTGTACGGGTATATTATTGAAAGTATATTGTTTTACTGTAGACTACATTTCATATAAAAGATGAATTTTTAATTTAAAAGGACAAATTTATAACAAAACAGTTGAATTTCCGACCAAAGAAGATGACTTTCACAAAATATTTGAATTTTCAGCAAAATAATCAATTTTTTAACAAAATGTTATGATTTTTCACTAAAAAGTTGAATTTTCACCCGGCAGAGATGAACTTTCAACAAATACATGAATTTGCGACCAAATATTTGAATCTTCGAATTAAAAACATCATTTTTCAACCAAAAATGGAATAGTTAAATTGAAATTTTAAAAAATTATATTCCAACAAAAAATAACAATTCTCAGCCAGATCAATTCAACGAAAAATAAATGAATCTTCAACAAAATAAATCAATCCTCTACCATTAAGATCAATTTTCAACAAACAAGATGAATTTTCTATCCAAACAGACTTTCCAAGGCAAAAAGACGAATATTCTACAACTAACTAGATGAATTTTCAATTAGAAGAATGAGTTTTCCAACGAGGAGAATAATGTTCTACCAAAGAAGACAATTCTTCAACAAAATACATTAATTCTCAACAAAATTGTTGAATTTTGAAGTTAAAAAGATGAGTTATCTACGAAACAGTTCATTTTTTAACGCAAAATTATTATTTCTCAACAAAAAAGTAAATTCTCAACGAAATAGTTAGATTTTAGATCAAATAGTTTTATTTTAAACAAAATAGTTGAATTCCCTACCAAAATATTCGAAATTTCAACCAAAACTGTGAATTGTTAACATAAAAGTTAGTTTAGAAGCAACTAGTTTAAAGTTATATCAAATCGTTGAGTTTTCAACCTGAAAATATGTATCATCAACAGAAAAGTTAATTTTTAACCAAATAGTTCCATTTCAAACTAAAATCATGAATCATTAACCGAAGAAAATGAATTTTTCACGGAGTAGTTCAATTCGAAACCAAGTAGTTATTTTATAACTAATGAAAATCAATTTTCAAAGAAACATGTAATAGTTGGTACTTCAACCAAACACAATTTAAATTTGAAATGGAAAATAGTGAAATTCGTCGGAAAAGGACAAATTTTTAACCAAGTACATAAATTTCCAACCAAATAGATAAATTTTCAACTAGAAGAGATCAATTTACAACCACAAGTGGGATA
Organism: Melikaiella ostensackeni; assembly: GCA_032362435.1. Lineage (NCBI taxonomy): Eukaryota > Metazoa > Arthropoda > Insecta > Hymenoptera > Cynipidae > Melikaiella > Melikaiella ostensackeni. Next base: position 16,884 of record JAUMHM010101441.1, read on the forward strand.
GTTACATTTTCAGTTGAAAAAATTAATTCTCTACCAAAAAGAAAAAAGAATTTCCAACAAAATAGAATTCAAAATAAAATGAAAATATGAATAAAAAAATGAAATGAGGAATAATGATAATGTTAAATAAAAAATGTAAAAGTGTAAACATAAATAAAATAAAAATTATTCTATATAAAAAATGGAACGAATTTCCAACACAATAGTTAAATTATCAACCAAAGAGATAAATCTCCCACCAAAAATATGAATTTTTAACAAAATAGTTCAACTATCGACCCAGTGGTTGAATTGAAAAAAATAGGTTTTTTTCCTCAGGTCGTCCAGTTTTGTTAGAAAAAAAGAGCGAATTAAAGGCTCTTAAACGGTACAAGTTATCCTATTATCATAAAACCTTTTTCGACCCTCAAAGTCTAGATAAGCAAAAAGCGACTAAAACACGGTATCCAACGGCACCATTTGATTTGCCAAAGAAATCTTCTTTAAGACCCTCTACACGCAAAATATTGTAAATTCATAAGCTGAATATAACTTTGACAGTTAAATCATAAGCTCAATTTCAAAAATCAAAAATGTTTGGAGTAGAATGTTATACTTTTTTCTTATTCTTATGTATACAGATCATGTTTTCTCGGTAACTCTCAATGAAGGCTGTACAAAAATCATGTAATGCAATTTGTTTTTCCTTTGAGGGTGGGTGGGAGGAGTTGTGATAATTTCTCGATTAGTGAGAGATTAACAGAAATACACAAGAGATTAAAAACAAAACTTGTTAGAAAGCGTTATATAATTATTAAATTGAATCATTTAATCAATTTCATAAGAGCTGGATTAAGCTGGCATTCTCAAGTTTCTTTAGTCTTCATGACGTATTGAACTATTATGCATAAGATTTTGCATAAGTTAGCATGCAGTTTGCAAAAGAATCATGAATTTCAAGAATTTTTGATCATATTTCTTATATAGCTATTCAGGACCTTTGCACTGCAATATTACCAATAATTGCCTTCCTTGAGCAATTAGGTTTCACACATTTGAAACCAACGAATAATAAGTTTCTAAGAAATAATCTCTGCAGTCAAAATTACGAGCAGTCTTTGAGTTGTATTTTGCAAATATACCTCAACAGGTAAACAAGTTTGTTGGAATATTTACAAAAAGATAATGCCGAGATAAACGTGAGCTTTTTATAAGCCAAGACTTTATTTAAACTTTCTCAACTATTAAGTTTTTCAATTTAAAATAAAATAATTTTACAATCTAGAAGTATTCACGCTTACAGATTTCGATACTCAACAAATATCAAACACTACTTATTTGAAAATTGACTGAAATTTGAATTTGCTGACATATTTCATCTTGAACGTTTGAAATTTTAAACTTTTGTACAATTGTTTAGGGGTCAGCCTTGAGTTATTTTATTTTGGAATTTCTGGAATCTCACAGCTGACTATCAGTGTTTCGAACTTGAGACGCTACTAATTTGATAGTTGTCTAATTTATGAAATTATTGAAAAATCCTGAAGTCTTCAAGGCTTTCAATTCAAATTTCGAATTAAAATGTATTTATCACTCAACAGCTTATATAATTAATACGAATTTATTTAAGAATTATTCCATAACTTTCAACTCTTAAAAAAAATATTAATAATAATTTTGAAAGTTTTAAGTGAGAATTCTTCTGTTCCGAGCTCTTTCAGTCAATAACTATATCAATTTGGAGATTGAATTTTAAAATACAGTCTAATTTTCAAGGCCTTTGAATGAAAATTATTTGATCTAGAGATCTACCAATTTGAAGTTGCTTATTTTTAATAATGTTTAATATTTCAATTGTTTTCATTTAGAAGCATGGATGCTATTCAATCTAATTAAAAAAATCTGGTTCACAAAGAATTTCCAAATGAATGAACGAACTTAAAATATAAAATTTTACTTTGAAATCCTTTAGGTCTTCGAAAATCTTATGAAATGTGCTGGAGTCCCATAGAAACCGTTCTCATTCTGAAATCTTCTTAAATAATTTAAATTCCTTAGCAATATTTTGAAATCCTTAAAAAAAGTTTTTTTCAAGAAAAAGTATTCTTTTTTTTTTGAAAACAGTTTTTCGGTTTTTTAATGCCAGCTTCTGAAGGATTTGACAAATCGATTAAGCATTTAAGACATTTCTTTAAGTCCCAGAAGAAGGTCACGCTTTTTTACGGGGTAATCCAATAAAAAAATGAAGAGCATTTTCAAAATGGAAAATCTAATTTTTCTAAGAGTTGTTCTGTTGAATGACAAAATGACTTCAAAATGATTTTACTGGTCGACAAAAAAGCAAACGCTATCTTTCTACCATATTAAGAAGATTCGGTAGAAATTTTAAGTGGATGTTAACGTGATTTATAAATTTTTAGAATGCTAGAGTTTTAAAAAAGTTCACAAACTACCTGCCAAATACCACTCCTCTGATAGGACCAGAAATTCGAGTGCAGTTTTCAACAAATGTTGAGAATATTTTCTCTTTCAATATTCTTTACAATATTTAGTTATTGTAAAGACTCATCAAAATTAAAATGAACATCTTTTTGTTACTTTTTTATCATTTCGCCTGCGCCTTACTTATCTTATTTTCTTACAGTCTTATTATTTTATTATTCATTTGTATTCATTGTTTTATATTTCCTTATTCTCTCATATATCTTATTTTCCCAAGTAATAACTCGATCGCGAGTGTCGATATGAGAATGAAAACCTCAAAATCACAGGCTTTTTGAGAACAGACTTGAAATTGGTGAAATTGGAAAACAATTTTCAGTTCTGATTATTCTGATTATAGTTCGGGAGGAGTTTGAATTACAATTTTGTATTGGAGTTCCAATATTATATTAATACTATATGATCATCTGTGCATAAACACGATGTCATCAAAGCAACAAACTTATTATTCGAGAATTTTTTCGCATACGGAATAGAATTTAGTAATACATTTATATTTATTTATAGTTTTGTTGACATCATTTTAATGCGCGGATGAGTCAGACAGTGTAGCCACGAACAAAGTGTTAATAAAAATAGTTGCCATTCATTTCAAATAACTTCGAAGTTTAAGCAAATAGTCTATTTAACTATGAAATTTCCGGAAATTGAAACAACCAAGAACCCAACAATCAAATTTGGTCAACACACTCTTGAATGTCTCTAATCAAATTAGAAAAACCAAAATAAAATAGAGGAAAGAAAAAGATGGTAGCCTACAAATTCTGTATGTTAGTATTTGGAGGATTTCTTTCTTCCCTTTGAATGTTGGACGTTAAATTAGAATTCAAATTTTTACTTATAAATTCAATTTTTCAAATTTTGAGAAGTCCATTGTGTTACGTATCATCAAATTCAAATTGTACTGTCAGAAGTCAAAATGTGATATGAAGAATTCTGATTATAGAGCTGATCTTTAAGAATTCAGATAAATAATTTGATATCATTTTCAGTATCCTATCCTAACCGAAGCAACCTTTTTAGATAAAAAATAATATAATTGTTGCGTCTTAAAACAAAAACAATTTTCTTGGCCTTTCCCGATTATAAAACATTTTTTCAGAACACTACAATAAGCAAAAGACAAAGACTTTTTAGATCTGAAAAATATCTCATCTTAAATAGTGAATACTGAACTACAAAGTTGAAAAAAAACTTTTAATCCGGCATGTTAGTAATTTTTTGATAATGTAAAATTGAAACTAGAAGCTTTTCATTTCTCTACTATCATCTATTTTAGTGAATTATAACTTTTATTAACAATTAACATTTTTTTATTCTTAAGGTTCTATGAAGTTTTTCAGAAGCTTTTTAATTATCTCAAGCATTCGGTGAACAAATAAACATTTCACCTTATTAAATGCGGATCACCAACAAATTATACTTGTTTTGTACTCAGGGTTCTTCTTTTTCTGTTTCTGAAAAGAAAGCTTAGGTTTTTTACTCTGAATGCCTTCGTGGGAAGAAAGGGACATATATTATAAAACAAATTTTTGAATATAAAAAGTACAAAAAAATTTTCGAACAATGAATGATAAATTATAATATTAAATGGAATGTGGTTGAAGCAAGCATTGATAAGCAAGTAAGTATTTTTAATTAAACAATTTCATTTTTAATTCAGCAATCTTCAAACTGACTGATTTCAGATTAAATTTCGAAAATAGGATAACTCCATCACGTTTAAAATTGAATAATTGGAGATTGAGAACTTATGAATTTTAATAATTTTCTATTCGGGGCGACTTAAATTTGACAAATTGAAATTCTAGAATTTTCAATGGGTATTACATAAATAAATTATGTTTTAATACTAAAATTGATTAGACAAATTTGTTTGATCAACAAATAGATTTACCGTCGTTTTCACCGTTGAAAATGGAAAATTTTAATTTATAAACTTTTAAAATTGAGATATTTAAAGAAAAACTTTCGAAATAGAGTAATTTTGAATGGGAAACATTGAGAATGGATACATTTCTACTACGAAACGTAAAATTTGAACGAATCGGAACATTATTTAAAACTGAAAAATTTGTCAATCACCAAGAATCGGAATATCAATTTGAAAATGTTTAAACTTACAACTTCAAAATTTCAATTATTTGGAGTAAATTTGAATCGCTAAAAAATTAAAAAATTTCAAAATTTTAACTGAACTGTTCAAAATTGCAACGTTTCATGTTTTAATTGCAAAATTAAAACTTATGAAAAGGAAAAGTTGAAGATACAGCATTCTGCGTGAAAATTTAGAACTCTCAAATTGTAACCACTGAAAATTGAAGAAATTATTCAATTACTGAGGCAAAAATTTCACATAATTGAATTTTCATCTACTTCAGTTGTAAATTATATAATTTTTAACTTTTTAATTTCAAATTGTTTAATTTTTACACTCCATTTAGAATTGTTATTCATCCTTGAAATCTTCCCATCAAATATTTTATAATTTGAAACTATCCATTTTTTAAAATTTTCAACTGAAAATCGGATAAGTTTAATATAATAGTTGGAAAATCGGAAATTGAAAAGAAGAAATACAAAACCACATTGCTATGACTTCAATTTTTGAAATATCACAATTCCAAGCCTTCCAATTCAAAATTGTTTTGTTTTTTTTTAAGTTGAGTTTGGAATATTCAATATTTTGGAACACTTTTAAATGAAAAAAAACAATTTTCAATGCCTAGTTCAACAATCTTCTCATTTTCGAGGTTTGAATTTAACAAATTATTTTCATATTTTTTTATCTTTTCGAATTTATTCTGGCCATTTCTTTGAAAATTGTGTAGTTACAAATCCTTCAAACTGAAAATTTTGCAACTATCAAGTCTTTCAATTTGATATTCTATCATTTCGGAGAACATGAAACGCCAGACAATTTTGTACGTTTGAAATTGAAACCAAACAATTTAGAATATTTGAATCGAAACTATTAAATATGAGATTGAATATCAAGTCTTTCAATATGAAAATTTTCAATTTTGAATGATTTGATAATGGAATTGACATGACATTTTTAATATTCTAATTTGAAATTATTATCGGCTTGGGAGGATCTCAATTCAGGGAGAACAATATTCTTTTAATTGATATTAAAAGAGCCATAAATTGTTGAAGAGGATACTATCCACTCAAAACATACTGAATGCTTATTTTTACGAATATATAATGAAATGTTGATTTTCAAACACCACTTTCCCTTGCCCCGATAAATATGTGTCCTAACGACAAAATATTGACTTCGTAAACTATCATTAAATATTACCCAGTTCAGAATTAGAAACTATTTAGAAATAGAATATTAAAAATTGTGCGACATTGTGAAACTTGAAATTGGAAACCTCAAAAGTTGTGACAGTTTAAACCAAATGTTTGTGTATTTAAGCTTTGAAAGTAAAAAGGCCTCAAAGATTAAACTGTTTTAGAATTTCGCATTCAAACCTATAACGTTAAATTGAAATCACAGAAATTCTGAAAATAATAAATATTATTACTGAGTATCAGATGATGTAGTATCAAGTGACTCTTGAAGTGACTGGATAGATTAAAAAACTAAAAATATGATTTTTGTCCCGACAAAAGAACACTGTGGTTTTCACCGCTCAAGATTGAAGAATTTAAAATATTGTGAGCCTCTAGAGTTTAATCATTCTGAAAACGTTGAAAATTATATGCTTTCTGCATGGGAGCTTTCAAAATGAATGAATTCAGACTTAAAGCATTGAACATTAAACACTTTCAAACTTCGTTCAAAAACGAGTTTAAAAAATGAAAAATTCCTATCAAGATTCGCGGTGGTGAGTCGCCGCCAATTAAAAACCGCAAATATCTTATCACAAATATCTATACGCTTAGCCCCCTTTCTGTAAATCTCAGCCAATTCTTTATCGATTTGCATTAAAGATTTCAAAATCAATAAAAAATTGCTAAAAAATAA